>MU269980.1:25222951-25275451 GCA_021432705.1 Caranx ignobilis | reverse complement strand
AGCAGTTATTCATGTTTTATCTCCTATAGCAATAAAACTCATTTCCTTTACAGAGCAGATCCATATTTATTCTGTCCTGGACACACAGAGCTGGAAGTCAATGGACACATGTTGTGTATTTATGATGTAATAAGGTACAAACTGTCTGAGCTAAGATGTATTTATATTGTTCTTCCTCCTGAACGTCCCTTTGACAGGGCGCACGTCGACCTATGCAGTTTCCACTGATGTTTTATCTACAGATGAACCAAGCACCTGAAGCCTGTCAGACCGTCTCCTCCCGCTCATTTTTACAAACAGAGAAATAAAAGCAGCTTCATGTAAACGTGTGGATCTACGTTCAACAGCGTCGTGTCACCGAGCAGCTGTTTCACATTTCTTCTTCTGCTGCGGCTACAGAGGCTCTTGGTGTGTGTGTGCATGCCACTGTGTGTGTGTGTGTGTGTTTGTGTGGTTTTAATGCCATGTCTGTGTTTCCCATCACACAGTGGTCAGTTCAAAGCCATGTTTGACAAACCATAAACGATATCCATAAATTATCCGTCTTCACAGATAGTTCCCGTCAGTGTTTTTCTTCTTCTCTGAGCTACGTTACACTTTTACAGCCTCACTTTGTTTCTACAGTCAACACGTTGTGTTGTGTTGTGTTCTCACACTCATTATCTCAGCTTTGGTCATAAATACAGTTACAACAGTAGCGTGAGAACTAACAACAGTGTTTATCTGTGTAATAGGAGGGTGGGTTGACAGCTGCAGATAAACACCCACTGCCAACAACCCAGATCTGCCTTTCACTTTGCTGCATGTTCATCAGCTTTGTTTTCATATATTGAATATGAGCTTGTTGGAGGGAACCTCACTCGTTTGTTCCTGTTCTGATCCTCATCAGATCATGTTCTTCCTGCCTCATTACATTTTATCTGAACAACTTCTCCTGACTGAGGCTGAGTGAGCAGGAATCCTCTCGGAGCCGCACGTGGGGGGGTGGGGGGGGTGGGTGGGTGTAATTATAAAGAGCTGCTTACAACTTCCGTGTGACTTTGATGTGATGAGGAAATCATTTATTGGCAGCAGCATATTTATGAGGTTCCCCCTTTAATCAGAACAAGACGGAGGGACGGAGCAATCAGACTAATGAAGAGCAGATGAGACGAGTGTTGGATTTCAGTGGTGACTCCACGAAACACTGCGTCTCCTTGTTTGTGTGTCATTAACACTGGGGATGTGTGCGTTTGCCTCTGTTGATCTGACACTGATTGTAGATGTTTGTGGCTTTGTGTGGTTCCTACAGGTCATGTGACTCAGTCTCCAGGTCATCAGTTTGTCTCTGGCCCCCTCTAGTGGCTGTCTGTCATATAACAACATGAGGAGACTCCACTCTGTGACGCAGCAGCTCGACAATAAACTGAGTGACCACAACAACAAACCAGAGATAAAGACTGACACACAGACACACACACTGTGCTGTGTGTGTCTGACACTAAACTATGACCAGGCTGAATTTACACTGAAGTCACACCTGTGACATTTCAACATGACGGGTGTTTTAAGAGTCTGTTGAGAATCAGTCACATTTTATTGACACTGATTTAAAGGCTTGAGTGATTGTGAACGAAACAGCTTCACGTCAGTTGTTGAGCAGCTGCTGCAGTAAAGTGGAGACAGGACACATGGTCCCAGTGCTGCTGCAGAGTAACTGTTGAGACAGACAAAAGGACTCAGATGAGACACAGTGACATGTTGTATAATGGGATGAGTGATGAGCAGGTGAATCTACAACTTCATCCATCTCTAATTTTCTGAACTAGGTCAGTATGTGGAGCTGCAGCAGCCAGAGGTTTAAAGGAACTCATTAACACTGGTCAATGATGACATCACAGGTCAGTGGCTTTCAGCCCATTAGGCTACTGAAGCTCGTTATGATGAAGAACTAAAGGTATAGAGACATCCTTCATTGGGTGTTAGCCAACTCCACCTTCATCTCTAATAAATCAATGCAGCTGTTTAATGAGACGAGCGTGTCACCTTCGTCACACTCCACTGCTGCACAGAGTCTGACCACTGACAGTGAAGGTGTTGGAAGTAGAAACCCTGAGGAGAACACACAAAGGAGTGTGTATGACGTGACATAGGAAATACACAACACCAGCACAAGCACACATGATGATGGCGTCCTCTCTCTATCCAGCAGGTGTCACTATAGCAACAAGGTTCAGGAGGAGGAGGACCAGTCTCAGTGAGCTGAACAAGCTGCTGGATGAGTTTTCCCTGAGATCCAGATGTTGGTGTGTGTGTGTGTTCATTGTTCACTGTTAAATGTCACAATCACTGGTTTCACTTTCACACATTCATTTTCCACTTACTCAGTCTGGTCAAACTGATGAAGATGAAGATGATGAAGCAGCAGATGTTTTCTCAGTTTGCAGCGCCTTCATGTGTTTTCATGTGTTTTCGTAGTTTGCAGTTTTATAATGTTGGTGATGTTTGTATTCATGAGTTGAATCAGTGCTGACTGTATCATGTGGTTCTTTTACTTTGAAAGGATTGAAAAGAAGGTGAATAGTTCAGTCTGTGAGATGAATGTTAATGAGTCCCAGCAGGTCCCCTGCTGGTCAATGAAGGGTTAATATGTTTTCACATTGGTTGAAATATTGATAAGGAAATAATGTGATTGGTGCAGTTTGATTCGATATTGACGTCTCAGTTAATTAGAGATCACAGAGTTCACACACACGTCATATTTGTTGGTGTGTTACAGCAGCATGTGTGGACTGATCTCTTACATTTGACCTGATGAATAGAAAGCCCCCCACCCCCCCCACAGGCAGTTCTGAAAGCTGACTGTCAGCTGATCACTCAGAGGTCTGCTGAACCTGTGGAACCAGGACCTAGAGGTTTCTGTCACATCTTCTCCTCAGCTGAACTTCACAGCAAATAGATGTTCATCTGACACTAAAATACAGTCTCAGCTACAGAGGGGCAGTCAGCTGAGCACCTCGACCTGTCAGTCAACCTTTAACCTCTGATCTCTCTCTCACACACACACACACACACACACACACACACACACACAGTTTTTCCTTTAACTTGAGGACAGAAGAATTCTTCATAAATCTGCATTGTGTCATCTCCAAGTGATCACAGAGCCAGGAGAGGTGCGTACACACACACACACACACACACACACAGACCCACCCACCCACACAGACACACAGACACACACACACACACACACACACCCACACACACACACACACACACACACACACACAAATCATGTTTCCGGGCCCAATGATGAAAGCATTTCCAAAGTTCACTCTCCTCCTATATTTTGGTTTCCACTCACTCTGAGAAACTAATCTAGGCTGCAGAGCTCTGAGGGAGCACAGAGCTGAGCCTGTGGAGCTGCTCGTCACAAACTACACTTCTGTGTGTGTGTGTGTGTGTTAACATCCAGCTGTGTGTCTACAACAACCTGGAGGTTTTCATTAGTCACGTTTAGATGTCCTTGCATGGGTGGATGTGTGTGACTCACAGGAGGTGGGGGACACCTCCCAGTGTGGTTCAGCATCCTACACATGGAGCATCACATGGAGCATCCCTGAGAGTCAGCACTGCTGTGTCTCATCACAGCAGGACAACCGGGGGGGGGGGGGGCTCTACTTGTTTGTCAGTCCAACAACGACCACTCGACCCTTCTTCATACTGAATGTTTACTGTGTGTGACCTTTGGAGGAGCAATGTAACATACACACACACACCCCCCCCCCTCGTTCTCTGAGCTTTAATCTGTGCTGTCTGAGAGCTTTTATTCATCCAGAGCAGCAGTTTCCTCCTCGCTGCACCCACTCCATGATTTCATGGTTTACAGCAGAATCACCACCTCTGGGCAGTGAGGGAGGGGGGAAGAAGGAAGAAGGAAGAGGTGGGGGGGGGGTCAGAGCTGAGAAAATTATCGATACAGATGAGGTCGGTGCAGTTATAGCATCTACAACTGCTCTTACACCTCCACCTACAAATACAAACTAACTCACCAACCACTGGGTTCGCTTCCATTTCCATAGCAACTGAGATCATGATGTTTTTTGGCATCCAGCATTATTTGGTGCCAGAGGAGGCCGACACGTCACATGACCAACACCGCCTCACACAAAACATGTTACTGTAACTCTGGGCTTTTCTACAAACTGATCTGATTGGCTGTGAGTCAAGTTTCTCACAGGATGACGTGATGAATGAACTTCCTGTTCCTCCCAACAGTCCTGAGAGAAATACACAGCTAAGGGTAAGAAAACACACATGTGCATGTGTGGACATTTGAACATCATGTTCATCATGTGTCATCATGTGACATCACGTGACATCATGGCCTGGCTGCTGATCTACAGATGGAGGGATGGCTGGTTTAAAAGGAGGATGGATAAGAAGCAGCAGTGATGGTGAGACACGGTGACATGACTGACAACCCACAGGAGTTCATTTATTCCTCCTGCTCCAAACAAAACCACTTCTATTCATGGTCCTGGGTGTTTTGATGTTTTCCAAACGAGACAGTCGCAGAGAAAATCTGGATCGTTTCACTTTAAAAATAACTGCTATCAATAAGTTACTGTAGTTCTCCTTGAATATTAAACATGACTGAAATCTGATCTGACATGATCTGTTGCTCTTGCAGACGTGTGTGTGTGTGTGTGTGTGTGTGTGTGTGTGGGTGGGTGGTGTGTGTGTGTGTGTGTGTGCACGTGTGTGTGTGAATATTCATGTTATGTCTGTGTATATGTCACTGTGCTCAGTTATACAGCATGTACACTTTCATTCATTTTTGTTTGGATACCCAGTTGAGCTGCATGAATGTGTGTGTGTGTGTGTGTGTGTGGCAGCTAGCTTAAGTAGCAGCACTCCTGAATAGAGGATGTCAGTGAAGCGGCTAGCCTCTGGGGCTTAGCTTCCTCTCTACACGCTGTGAACACTGTTCTATTCTAGGAAGTCGCCTAAAAACAGAGAGGAACACAGTTGTGGCACTTTGTGACACTCCTACCTCTGGTGCAGCTGCTGTTTGGTTTGGGCCGGGGAGGGAGCGAGTGAGAGAGAGACAGGAAGAGGGACGGAGAGGACAACAGAGGGAGAGACATTCAGCCTGCAGGCGTTGATGCAGCCAGTCAGCGATGCATTTATGTAAGCAGCCGGTCAGTTATTAATCAGCCTGAAAGGAAACAGGCTCAGTAAACACCCACCCAGCTGAGAGGTGACTGTGACAGGTGTGTGTGTCTTTCATATGGGCATCTGACCAGTGGAGGCTGATGGGAGGTGGCAGGACAGGAGGTGTGAAGGAGGTGGAGAGGGTCTGAACAGGATTCGGCTTTATGAGCTGGACACAGAGATGGAGTCACTCAACAGGCCTCGGTGCAGATTCAGCACTGTCTCTGTAGCAGTGCTGCACCATGGGGGGGGGGGGGGGGGGGGGTTGTTCACCTTCCAGACCTCCATGTGGCATTCTTTGGTTGCTAGCATTACTGCTAATGCTAAAGTCCACATTCATGCAAAAGCTGCAGGAGAGAGAACGACCATGTCACCTCATGCTCCTACCTAACTCTGCTCCTCTCCATCAGCTGGAGCCAAGCTTTCAGCAGCAGTTTGTGTTACTGTGGTGACTGTGGTGACTGTGGTCATTATGGTTACTGTGGTGATTGTGGTCATTATGGTTACTGTGGTTACTGTAGTAACCACAGTAACCACAGTAACACCGAGCCTGAAACGAGTCCACACGGCATCAATGGACTGCTTATTCATCGCTGGTCATATCGTCATCGCAATATCAAACAGTGTCATCACACATGGGACATTTTGCTGATATTGTGCAGTCCTACTTTATTCCATATTCTTCTTCTCTTAGGATTAATTGTCCCGTTGCAAACAGAAGCACGACACTATGACATATTTCCCTGAGTTTCTCATTTTCTTTTCATTTTTCTGCTGCCTGTAAATGAGCTCGGTGGTCTGGTCTAACTCCTGGCATCTCAGTGTGCTGCTGTTTCCCTTCTGATCTGTGTGAACATTTACATCCCTAAACTGCAGTAATATCATATTCACACCAGGTTCTCTCCTGTGATTTAAAGGTACAATGTGTAAGTTATTTGGTTTTTATTAGCAAAAAACAAATATTGCTTTCATAAATACATATTTACTGAAGTCTAATCACAGTCGCATAAAAAGTGAAAGCTTTCACGTAGCTTAGAATGAGTTGTTTACAGATATATAGGTGGCGGTGCACCCAACTGAAGGCTGCCACGTTGCATCGGCATCGGTAGGTGATGGGGACAAACTTGGTTTGTCTTTCGTGTTTTACCTGTAATCCACTGTTTCACATTTGTTGGCAAAAATGACCGTAGCTATTAGCCATTAGCAGCAGCATGGTACCAAATACATGTTAATTATGGAGGACAGGCTTATAACTTATCGGCATTAATAACGAATCAGAAAACGTATCGTTCTGCACCTCATCACTTGATGGAAACACTCGAACTTGTGCAGGAAAGTTGACATATTGACACATTCTTGACTCTTCACAGCTTCCATAGTGGTAATAACGCGTTAAACGGGGGGGGGGGGGGGGGGCAGAGAGTACCATTCAGTTGTTTGCATTCTATTAGCGCACCACTAGATGGGAGTAATTCTCACACACCAGGGCTTTAAAGCTCCATCTTCACTGCTGTGTGACACAACATTCATCAGTGTGACTGAAGCTTTTACGCGTTACGTAGACGTATTGATTGATAAGGAAAGGATGAGTCCTCTGATCTGATCTGCACTGGAGACAGTTTGTCTCTGTTGATTCAACTGAGATGTTTTCACTTCTTTGGTTGAAAGTACATGGAATATAAAACTGATGTGTGGTGGAGTTTGTCTGAAAAGCAGAAGCTCTCAGTTGAGATGAAAAGCTCACTCACAGAAACTTTACGATTTCTATTAGAGCTCATTGACTGGGTTTTTGTTATT
Organism: Caranx ignobilis; assembly: GCA_021432705.1. Taxonomy (NCBI): domain Eukaryota; kingdom Metazoa; phylum Chordata; class Actinopteri; order Carangiformes; family Carangidae; genus Caranx; species Caranx ignobilis. The sequence goes on along the minus strand of MU269980.1, from coordinate 25,268,455 downwards.
TCCTGAATCAATTTAAATCCAATCCACCAAATCCCAGTTCAATTACAGTCTGACTTGGTTTGCTTCAATATCACTTCAGAGGGAGATATTTCAATTATAATATCAGTTTTAGCAGAATATGAATGAGACTGTGAAGAACGAGCCGACGGCTGTAAAGTTCCTCAACCTGCTGCATTCACACATTTAGACTTCACACTGAGCACTTACACTCACAACCTACAGTGTAGATGTCTCATCTGCAGTAATAACAATGTAGTGTTCACTGTTTTCTACACTGTGTCAACAGGTGTGTGAACAGGCACATGTCCAGTTAACGGGCGGAGCCATAAAAACACAGCTAAGCTAGTTATTCCTGCAGCAGCTCAATAGCAACAACAGCAGTGTGTGTGGAGCAGACAAGTGTGTGTGGACTGAGTCAGCTGTACATCAGTGTTTGGTAAAGAGCGGCAGGAAAGTGTGCAGACAGACAGACACACACACACACACACACACACACACACTCCTCTATTATTCACATGCTGCCCTCACACAATTAACTCTAATTGCTCTCCTTCTTCAAACAAAACATTGCAATGGCTGATGCTTTGATTTCCTATTCACTTTCACTTCTTCCCAGTCTGTGGGGGGGTGGGGGTGGGGGTGGGGGGGCTTTCTATTCATCAGGTCAAATGTAAGAGATCAGTCCACACATGCTGCTGTAACACACCAACAAATATGACGTGTGTGTGAACTCTGTGATCTCTAATTAACTGAGACGTCAATATCGAATCAAACTGCACCAATCACATTATTTCCTTATCAATATTTCAACCAATGTGAAAACATATTAACCCTTCATTGACCAGCAGGGGACCTGCTGGGACTCATTAACATTCATCTCACAGACTGAACTATTCACCTTCTTTTCAATCCTTTCAAAGTAAAAGAACCACATGATACAGTCAGCACTGATTCAACTCATGAATACAAACATCACCAACATTATAAAACTGCAAACTACGAAAACACATGAAAACACATGAAGGTGCTGCAAACTGAGAAAACATCTGCTGCTTCATCATCTTCATCTTCATCAGTTTGACCAGACTGAGTAAGTGGAAAATGAATGTGCAAAAGTGAAAACACACACACACACACACACACACTTTCTGTGTTATAGGACTCACGTTACAATAATTGCATTTAACTTTCATTTTACATTGACTGACTGGATCGTGTGCACGTCTTTAGAGAAGAGACTTTGTGTTGCTGAACCTCTCAGTTAGTGAGGTCATAATGAAGCCTGGGTCAGAGGACATCCTGTATCTGTGTCTGTCCTGTATCTGTGGCTCGGTCTCTGTCAGTTTACAGCAGGACACACTCTGCTGCCGTCGACCTTCCGCTGAGACACATTCACATATTTTTACACAAGCAAGTTAGAACATTTTCTGCAGCTCCTCAGCCGGAGCTGATGGATTAAGACTAAAAATAGCAGCAGCTGATGAAAACGTGTTACATGAATGTGGCACATTATGCTGGAAGGTAAACATGTAATCTCAATCTGTCCCTGTGAACTGACACACACTGATTCCTCAATGGTCACGTCCTGCAGGCAGCCTCCACATCAGGTCACATGATCTCACGAAAACCTTCACCATGACTTCATTTAAATTAAGTTATTACATGAGCTGGTTAATTACGTGATTATTACATGAGGTAGCTGTGGAGCTGGTTGTAATAATCACAGTTTCATTCATATTTTATGCATTTACTAATTAAAACATGCTCATTAAAGGTCTGGTTGTTTTTAAGGTAGACCGACAATACACACCTGATGCACAGGTGTGACTCTGCCTGCAGGACAGAAGAAGGTCAGAAAGGTTCAAACATAAAACTTTAGATCTCATGTTCCATGTGAAACATAATGGGATCAAAAGCTCCACATTCCACGACTTCACAAACGTGTGACTTCAGGCCCAGTGTTTCATAAGGCACACTTTATATTACAGACGTTAAGCAGAGCAGAAAAACCCGTTTTTAAAGCCTCTGTACATCACCAGGATGTTGCCTTCAGTGACACAAAGTGAATGTATGGAATTCTCATCTCCCTCCATTAAATTGGGTTAGACACCATAACAATCTGCAGAGAGATTAGACACATAGACAGTGAGTTAACGTCTCCTCCCACAGATAGACTTTCTGACCAAAGACTGAATTAAAGTCATTTAAAAAGAACAAGTTGATTTTCTCATCACAACATCAGCGTCGTCTGAACTGGGGGTTCACGACTCGTGTCATGGTTCTGACAGAACAGTGTCTGCAGCTCCACTGCAGCACAGACAACATCACCAGGTGGTAAATCACACTGTGGTTTCACTGCTGCAGCTCCAGAGCTCAGCTGCGTCTGGGTCCACGCTCATGATGTTAAAGCAATAATTCATCAGGCTGAGTTCTTCCTCTGAGTAGATCGGCCTGTATCACAGCTCATCCTCACTCCTTCTGCTTTAACAAAACTGGATGGTGAAATATTCTCCCTTGTGAATGCAACACTTTTCCTTTTTGTTATGAAACTTAAAGTGTTTCCACTTAATGCTTTGGCTGCTCGCTCCGGCTGCACATCGTTTTAAAAGCTCATTGGTTATGTTCTTTTAAAGCCGTGACTTCTCGTTTCCAGCAACGCTGCTGAAACTGTGCAGATGAAGAGTGTAGAAAATGAAGCAGGCTGAGCATTCACTAAAGGTCAAACTGTCTCTGTCCTCAGTGTCTCAGTGTCAGCAGCTTCATGCAGCAGCAGCAGGTTTACTCACAGATCCAGAGTCAGAGGTAACAAGTGCAAATGAGGATGTTTAGCAGCTCGTAGCTGCAGGTGGAACAACACACAGGTAACAAGACAGACCTGCAGCTGCTGCACAGAGGACACTGAGGAGTGAGCAGCTCAGTGTCAGACTTCCCCTCCCCCTCCTCCTCCTCCTCCTCCTCCTCCTCCTTCCTCTGTTTTGGCTGGCAGATATTTTCTTACCCTGGGGAGCTCCGGTCCATGTTCATCTCACTCTGCCTGAGAGCAGAGCCAGCCTCCACATATAGACTCACTATTTCTCAGTAATTGACACTATTACTGTTCAACACTGCTGTTTTCTAACAAGTGCACAGGCAGTGAGCAGAAAGACTGAGCTGCACGAAGCAAAAACAACTGGAAAAGCCTGAGCCAGCTGTGGGACACACTGCAGACAGAGCCTGAACAAGATGAGTAGAAATAAACCAACAGACTGTGCAGCACTGACAGGAGAGACAGACAGACAGAGACAGAGACAGACAGACAGAGACAGAGACAGACACAGACACAGACAGACAGAGTCAGAGTGTGTGTGAGATCACAAAGACAGCTGATGAGTGTGTGTGATGTACTGAGATCTGATACAGAGACCTCACAGCTTCACACTCCACTGAAACTCTTCATTTTAATGGACGTCACAAATCTAGAGACTAAAGAGAACGGGTTGGAGAAGCTTGGTGGGAGTAACTGTAGAAGGAGACCTGAGACCTGTGGGTTAGGGTTAGACAGGTGGACACACATGATGTGGTGAGACAGGACGGACACAGGAAACAGGAGACACACACACACACAGACACACACACACAGAGAGGCTGTGTTAATGTCCCTGACTTTAACGTTTTAACGTTTCTGGGAGACATTAAAGTAAATGGCACAAACACCTGGATGTGTTTAATGACACACAGAGTGGAGCCAACCCAACTCACGAATAACAGACCTATACATCATTTCACACTGCGCTGACCAAGAGGACGGAGTGACACATGGAGTGTTATAACCCAACGACAGCTAAACAAACACCGTGAGCTGGACAGTGTGCCCAGGTGTAACGACATTAACCAACAGAGAACCATCACTTATCTAATGAACCTGCTGATGGAGGCTGAAGGGCGAGTCACTCATTAAGTGAAGGGGAGGAGACAAGGAGGTGGAGGGGGAAGAGGAGAAGGGGTGGGGGGGCAGAGGGGGAAGGTGGAGAAAGAGGAGGAGAAGGAGGAGGAGGTCGCTTGTACAGCAGCCATTACCATGGTGATCTTCCTTTGTTAACACAGGTCACCACCATCAGTGAGAGAAGTCACAGCTCAGTTCACTGGCCTTTTAAATCTGCTGAGTCAGACTCTGTGGATTCAGTGAGTCAGCATAAAAACACTGCTGAGCTTCAGTGTTTTAAACCAGAGCAGGGCTTTGTTTGTTCTGTTTAACTATACAAGTTAGTCATTAAACTACACACCATGGCACCTGGTTAATGAGATCAAACAGCCAGGGACAGTAAAACGATGTTCTCTTCAAAACTGCTTCATATCAGTTTATCAGTTCATGTTTCACTGTAAAAGGTAGAAATGATTCGCTGGTGAAAATCTACACCTGTGAACAAACTGGGTCATTTACAGTTTGTAGCATCTGCACATGCTGCAGATTAGGAATAGAACAAGAGACAACACTGCACCTGCCCCCACCCCACCCCCCCTCTGTACACACACACACACACACACACACACACACACACACACACACACACCACCATCCACCCTCAGATATATAAATAAAACACTAACCCTCTTCCTCACTGAATCACTCTTCATATAAACAGTTCCATGGAAAACAGGACACGTGACATGATTCTGATGTAAATGTGATGATGTATCATCTCAAAGTGATGTAATAAACCAGCACATTATATATTTGACTTTGGATCAAACATGTGTATGATCAGTGTGTTAAGAGAATGATTGACTGATGAAGGTCGATCAGCTCCAAGGACAGATGAAGGATTTAAAACAGGACACGAAGACATGGAGATTCACTGATCCAGACTCACTGATCCAGACTCACTGATCCAGACTCACCGATGGAGTTTCCCACTGCTGTGTCCACCTTTAGTGACTTTCCTGCAGTTTTATTTCCTCTGCTCTCTTGCTGAGATTTAAATCCTGACCTTGACTGAAGCTGCTCTCTCTCTCTGGCAAACAGCCCAGACTGAGGAGCTGCCAACTTTAACAACTTTCCTCCACCAGGACAGAAGGTGAGTGTTTGCTTCCTCTCTCCACCACGATCCGTCAGGGACAGTTTTTGTGAGAGCACATGAGCGACTGAAATAAGTCTACGCTTGTTGTGTTTGTCATAAAAAGCCTTGCGCAGTGAACCTGTGTTGACAAACCTTAATGAACACATGTCTGAGCTTGAACGCCTCCTTTCAGCAGAGCTCGTCTCTCTGCCAGGAGACAAACCTCCTCATCTCACAATGTTAACAGAAGTGATTAGAAAATCCCTCGAGGTCACTTTAACCAGATTCATCCAGAATTTAATGGCTTCTGTCTTGGCCCGTGTTTCTTCCTCCAACAGACAGTTTCACACACACTGGACTGACAATAAGTTTGGCACCGTGTAGTACAATCCTGCTGACGACAGACCGACATGCAGAACCAGAACCAACACAACGTGGCAGAAGCCTCTGATTTAAATGTGAATATTCACTGACTCAGATGAAAACTGTAAATCCAGCAGCACACAGACCCAGAGAGGCAGCTGCTGTCACCGACTCACCCCCAAACATCCCAATACCAATGATTAAAGTGTCACCTGAATGTATCAGAGCTGCTGGTACTGACCTGTCACACACCTGTCAGTCAGACGCATCCCAACAGACTGAGACAAAACATGATGCAGAGCCCCCCCCCCCCCCCCACACACACACACACACCCCCAAGTCAAAGCACATCATGCAGACACTTCCGGCCAAACTGAAAAATTAAAACTCCATAGACGTGCCTTTGTGACATCACACTGAACCTTGAGCAGGTAGAAACTAAGACCAACAACCAGCTGTGAAGAGTCAGTGACCAGGTGAATCCTGCTGGAGACCAGGTGAGTCCTGACAGAGACCAGGTGAATCCTGCTGGAGACCAGGTGAGTCCTGACAGAGACCAGGTGAGTCCTGGTGAGACCAGGTGAGTCCTGGCGGAGACCAGGTGAGTCCTGACAGAGACCAGGTGAGTCCTGACAGAGACCAGGTGAATCCTGCTGGAGACCAGGTGAGTCCTGACAGAGACCAGATGAGTCCTGGTGAAGACCAGGTGAGTCCTGGCGGAGACCAGGTGAGTCCTGACGGAGACCAGGTGAGTCCTGGCGGAGACCTGGTGAGTCCTGACGGAGACCAGGTGAGTCCTGGCGGAGACCAGGTGAGTCCTGGCAGAGACCAGGTGAGTCCTGACAGTGACCAGGTGAGTCCTGACAGTGACCAGGTGAGTCCTGACAGTGACCAGGTGTCCTGGCGGAGACCAGTCCTGCTCTACAATAAGTGACCTGTCATAAACATCATTTACTTCTGTAGTTGGAATGATTTCATCAGGCAGCTGCTCCACATCATCTCTGATCCTGTGGCTCCTGATTCCTCCTTCAGCTCTGTGTCTGAGCCCTTTGATACAGTCGGTGAGGTCAGTACAGTGTCAGTGTCAGTGTCTGTACAGTGTCAGTGTCAGTGTCAGTGTCAGTGTCTGTACAGTGTCAGTGTCAGTGTCAGTGTCTGTACAGTGTCAGTGTCAGTGTCTGTACAGTGTCAGTGTCAGTGTCTGTACAGTGTCAGTGTCAGTGTCAGGTCAGTGTCAGTGTCAGTGTCAGTGTCAGGTCAGTGTCAGTGTCAGTGTCAGCGTCAGTGTCAGTGATATAGTCATGTTGTTTCCTAACTGTCATTATTCACATTATAATACAGTGGCAGTCGTCTGCAGTGAGGCGTTCAGGTCCACAGAGTTAATCGGTTATTTCATTGACAGGTGAAGTTTTCAGTGACCCTCCTCAGTGTGAGCTCCTGCATAGTGAGTGTGCAGGAACAACACTGTTGTTTTTTTCCTCCGTCCAATGAACACACCGCTCGTCTTCCTGCACCATGCAGAATTTAGTTTCCCTGCTCCCTCTCTCTCCCCAGAGGCTCGTTCATAATGTACAGATTACTTTAAGGTCGCTAGGTTGCTGGGTTGAAGCTGATGCTGAGTGACAGAGTTATTTTTAAAGTCAGAGACATTTTTTTTAAGCCTTTGACGCACTGGAAAAAAAGAAACGGTTCTATATGTTCGCTGTGTTTCTACAGTACTATATACCAGCCTACATATATATAAATGCAGAGAAAGTGAATGTAGCTCATCCAGGAGCTTCTGGTTTTAAGAATCTATGATTTTCTTGTTTTTTTCTTCATTCTTTTGTCTTTTTTTTGGTCCAACCTCTATGAGCCCTGAGTCTCTAGCTCACTGTGACAACCTGTCATTCCACCTTAACACCTCAGCTCTAGCCAGCAGTTTAAATTGTGCACATCTGTCAGGCCTGTTCCAGATGGTGTCACACTGTGTGAGCTTTACTGTGGAAACTCAGATTCTTCTGCTCACAGTCTGTGACATAAAGTTACTGAATCATGTGACCCATACAGATGTTACTGGACAGTGAGAGAGCAGCCACAGTGGACCAAGGGTTCTCATGTGTAACATCACAGTGAAAAATAAGGAAACATATTCATACATATGAATAAGAACAAACTGAGGCGGTGACATTACATTTAACATGCAGTAGTTTTCTGAGACTCCACGACAGCATCTTTGACAATTCACGTCAAACTGTGACGAAGATGCTGAGCAGGAAATCAGATGGGGAGATAATAACAGTAATAACACAATAACAGAGTGATGTCACAAAACATTTAAACAGTCATTATAACACAAAAGACAAAGGTCATGTTACAGAGTGAAGAGGATTCACATCCATATAAATACATACTCTGGGTCTCACACACACACACACACACACACACACACACACCTCCCCAGTACCTTTGGCTGTGTAGATGCTTATTAAGCCTGTGCCACTGACACCTATGGATTATTGGTAGTTCGGAGTGGATCAATGATCTGACACAGACTCCATTCGTCTTCACTGGGTGACATTGACAGTGATTCATTATGTTTCTACAAACTCCGCTACATCTGCTGTTATAGCTGGACAACAGTCGAACAGTCACTGGTCATTAAAACCCTGCAGCTCTACATGGACATAAAGGTAAAAAGATCAGTTCTAATACAGTTTAATTCAATGACTCGTTTCAGCACGTTTTTTACTTCCCCAAACTCACTCCCTCACATCTGTGAAGTTAGCTGTGATTAAAAAGTCACCAACTGTTGTTTTATCAGATGAATAAAAAGAATGAGTGATGTCATGGTGACCTCTGATTTAGAGGAATAGATCTGCTGATCATAATGAAGAAGCTGAGTGATGATCCTTCAGAGAGTCCGTCTCATCACACAGAACAAGTCTCTGTAGCTTTAACAAGACCTGAATGTAAATGTTGATATTTCCTTTAATGGCCGCGGCTCAGCCGACAACATCGTGAGATTTATGAAGAGAACAGGAAGAGAGAGAGAGAGAGAGAGAGAGACAATGGGGAGTGAGGCCCAGAGAGCTGCAGAGATGGAGAAGATATAAAAATAGAGTCAGATGGTGAGGGGACAGACAGAAGTGGAGCAGAATAATGGGATCACACCGGCTCCCCAGATCAATTTCCCACCCACATCCCATCAGTCATGGCAATTATACGTTCCAGCATCACGAGCTGAACGTTCAGAGGAGGAAGAAGAGGAAGAAGAACAAAAAGAAGAAGAAGGCGGGGAAGAAGAAGATGTTGTGTTACTGTACATGTTTTAGACGTCATCAGGTTGAGTACAGTCAGAGCTACAACACACCTGTGCTACATACTGTATTGTCTTCATGCATCGGATCCATCAGCTTTTCTTGACCATAACCTGCTGTGTCATGTTAAAGCATCATGAGCTGGCTGTTTGTCTCAGCAGAGGACGTCTTCAGACTCACTCAGCTCCTGGCACTTTACATCTGAGGACAGTCACTCTGATCCTCTCTCACCTGTGGGGAGCTCCGAGGTTCACACCTGCTCTGTTCCACAGAGATACGCATAATACTGAGCAGATAATGTTGTTCATGATTCACTGTAGTGAACCCACACTACAGGTCTCCTGTAGTGTGGGTTCACTACAGGAGACCTGTAGTGTCCACATGATTGTGACCAATGTGTGCTGTGTTGATGTGAGAGCTCAGTAAATCCAGTTGTGAACACTCTCTGCGACAGCAGAGTGAACTGTAGTGAACAGCTGGCAGCTTGGACTCATTCATAAAGACACAACACGTTCAAAGTGGGGGGGCTGCCTGTCACACACTGTGCTGCAGAGAGATATTAAACGAAAGTCACTAACACATGTTCATACACTGGGTGGGCTGATGTGGCCAGATGTTTGGATCTGCTTGTTAAACTAATCCATTATAACGCTGTTTCCTTTCTGAGTTATTGGTGATGCATTCATGTACATTATATATGAGCGTGTGTGTGTTGGGTGTGTGTTATGACTCATGCAGTGATGTAGTTATGACCCATTTAGGCAACAAGCTGCGTGTCTGATGGTTGTGTGACAATACTCTCACACACACACACACACACACACACACACACACACACACACACACACACACACAGCTTCACTCAGGAACATCTCACAACCTGCTGCAGGCAACAAGCCTGAGTTTGTTTCCCATCATGCTCCAGTGCAGCTCGTCTCCTCTCAAGTGTTTGTGTTTGTAGAAGCTGATGATGTCAGACACACAGTCAGTGATGGAGACAGGATGGAGACATCAGATTAAAACATGAGATGTCTCCTTCACTACAGATTATCTAACACCAGCTGAAAAACCACTCAGATCTAAAACTAGATGCATAACTAGCTCTTCATCTCTTACAAGCCTTGTCTCACAAACTGAAATTCCTGTGTCTACCTGGGAGACAGAGGACACTCTCAGGGGAGACACTCAGAGGAGACACTCAGAGGACACATCTGGGTCTTCTTCTAAGACACATTAACGGAGTCCATCATTGTCCTGCCTCTGGGCTTTAACCTCAGCAAGGGCTCATTTGTCCTGCTGCAGCCAGATGTTCAGATGTGCAGCAGATTACGGTCCACAGCCCGGGGACACCACACCCACAGCTCAGAGACTCACACAGGTCTGTCAGAGTCAAACCACAGGGCGCTGCAATGTCCAACACCCTCACCCAGCACAGCCCAGGACACAGACCAGCAGAGATCAGCACAGACCAGGACACAGACCAGCAGAAATCAGCACAGACCAGGACACAGACCAGGACACAGACCAGCAGAGATCAGCACAGACCAGGACACAGACCAGGACACAGACCAGCAGAGATCAGCACAGACCAGGACACAGACCAGGACACAGACCAGCAGAGACCACATTGATAAGAAGATCCAGCACCTGAGCAGCTGAAGCTCCCAGCAGCTCTTGATGAACTGAACAGAACCAGAGAGACATTCACTTTTTCAGCTCCAGGTGAGTTTGTGCAGATCAATGACCAGCTCCCAGCAGCAGCGTCATGAGACAGCAGAGACACTCAGAGACAGCAGAGACACTCAGAGACAGCAGAGACACTCAGAGACAGCAGAGCTCCAGTCACTGAGCACAGCCAAACACGAGCCAGCATGTTAGCAGCAGCAGTTAGCATGTTAGCAGCAGCAGTTAGCATGTTAGCAGCAGTAGCGTGTGTAGCGGTGTGTAGCAGTGTGTAGCATTACTCACAGTGGCCTCGGAGCTCCACGGTGTGTCCGCAGGGTCTTGTCCTCATGGAGACATTGGTCCACAGCCTGGAGCTGGACAGGAGACCAGGAGACTCCACCTCAGACACACAGACACACACACACACACACACATACGAGTTCTACCTGAGCTACAGGTGAGCAGCGCACGCGCGTTCGTTTGGTGGCAACTGCACGGTAACCGTGCGGAAACGAGTGGGCGGTGCCGAGGCGACAGGACACACCTCCACAGGTATTCACGTCACTGTAAAAAGTGACGTCATCTTAATACGTAAACCCAGTAACAAGAAACACCAGTGTGTGTGTGTGTGTGTGTGTGTGTGTGTGTGTGTGTGTGTTGTGTGTCCATGTGAACACAGACTGAAGCTGAGTGTGCTGCAGTGACAGATGGAGACGGTCACAGTGAACAGAGCCTCGGTCCTGGAGGCCCATCACTGTGATGTCACACGGCCTCAGCATGCGTGACAGCGTTATGACATCACCTGTCAACAGACACAGAGGTCTGTGACTGTGATCCGGTCTGTCATTGACAAAATACAGCAAGAAGAAACTTGGTGTCCTCCTGGTCTGTCCTCTGAGAGCTCATAAAATCAGGAGAACAGGAGGACAAGGCCACGTCCAGGTTGCTAGCCACACATGTCCACACTGTACATGGATGTACCACAGACTCACACACAGAGGTGTGTACACACTGTACACACAAATGTACTCAAATGAACTCTAACAAACCATTTACACTGATGATGCATTCACTATGTAGGTACACATTAATTCAGCCTGTCACCGCGGCCCTGAGCCCGGAGTGAGACACAAACCAACCATCTGGTGTCTGTAAATGTGCTGGAAGAAAAAACATCAAGCATATTTCCAAATACTCTTTGCACCAGCACTAATTTCAAATGCTACGTGTGTGTGTGTGTGTTTGACCTTCAGCTTAAAATATGGTGTGTGCTCATGATTCTCCTGACACATTGTCCTCTGACCACCCATCTCTGCAGCCACCTGTGTCCCGTGGAAGGACACATTCACTGCAATGAACATTTAGACACAGGGATATAGATCTGTCTGTTCACCACCTGCGCTCCTCTGCACATTCAACAACAAAAAAAAGTTTCCCTTTTGGAAACGTGTGCTTTAGTTTTCAGTGTGTGACCAACTACAGCCACAAAATCTGCTGTGTAATGTTTTCAGAGTATGTTTGTCTTTAATGAGCTACTTTGGTGTCAGATGTGGGTCGAACCTCAGAGGGATTTAAAGTCATAGACAACAGGTGTGAAATGGAGCAGAGAATAAACACAACTTCACCTTCAGTCATACAAGGTGTCCACTCAGTGCATGGTTCTGGTTCTGGTTCTGGTTCTGGTTCTGGTTCTGCAGGGAGAACAGCTGTCCCCTCAGAATCACACATCAACATTGTCGCATGGAGAGAAACACTGTGACCGTCCAAACCATCACATTTAGCGGTTTTAATCTCAGTCAGCAGCTGGATGAGATCAGACGAGGGTCTTTGAACTCATCACAAGCAGCAGCTCATTTCAGGAGCTCCCTCTGATCCTCTTTATTGCCTTTATGGACATTTAATTCTCTTGGGTTTGATTGTGTAATTCTCATATAATGGTTTCTACACTGTGTGATTTTGTCCACCACACTGTGTTTGATGAGCTTGGTGCTGTTTTCTTCAGTGTGATAAACTTCATGTGTCATTACTCACCTGTCTGCAGGCATGTCCACGTCCACAGGTGATTCTGGGCCTGAAGGTCTGCAGCCACTCTGATTGCCCTGTCACCACAATAATCAGAGTCTGCATTAGTTTGGACACAAACACTTTATGTTAATGTACATTATTCTGGTGGGGACAATTATTCTAGATTCAAACTGTGGCTTCATGTCAAATATTTATTTGCACCATAAAAAGAAGCTTCAGTTTATTTCAGTGCATCAGTGAAACTATACTCTATTAGAGTGAACAACATGCTACTCAGTGTCCACACATTCATATACATGAACATACACTGGCAGCTGTCCAACACAGTCATCACCTCACCTGCACTGACACACTCAGCAGGACCAAGCTGAGCATGTATGAAATATCATTGAATAAGCACAACGTCCAGTTTACAGCTGTCTTTATATTCATCATGTAACGATGGACAAAGACCTTCACAGCAGAGCAGACATCCTCCTGTAAAACACAGACAAGAGGTGTTGAGGTGAATCTGTGTGCAACACATGTACTGATGATATAAGATGTATCAGATCCAGCAGCAGGTCTGAAACCACCAGCAACAACAAGAACAAGAACAAACTTTTTTCCAGGAATCCACTCGTGTGTTGATGGAACATATTTCTGCCCAGAGGAGGTCATGGGAAACTTTCATGGGGAACTTTTGCTATGGGAACACTAAATACACAGATACCAGTTCCCAGGGTTTATGGACCTTTGTGCTCGTCAGATATTTAGTGAAGTTGATCAAAATTCATGAATGAGTGTTGTGTGTTGACACCATGTGGCATGTGACCTCTGCAGCCTCAATAAACCAACAATTTCACATTGGTGTCAAATGCACGAATCATTCAAGTCAGAGAGAGCAGAGCAAATGGTGAAATGTGTGTTTGGGTGTGTGTGTGTGTGCGTTACAGAGCAGCAGAGAAAACAGAGGAGGTAGAGCTTGTGCATACATTTTGCATGACTCTCTTTCTCTTTCTGTGTGTGTGTGTGTGTGTGTGTGTGTGTGTGTGGGGCTCGGCAGCAGGGCAGACTGTGTGACCAGCGACACTGAGCTTTAACATGTGCTGACAGCTAATCAATAGCAGATAGTGTTTTTTAGCTTTTAGGGAGAACTATTTATAACAGACTGCACCATCACTCTCCAAAGCAAATCAGATATTTCCATGGGACAGACCAAGTGCTGCACAATCCTGCTTCACAACAGTGTGTGTGTGTGTATGTATGTGTGTATGTGTGCGCAACTGAGCACAGCTTGATCCAGATAAGGTAATGACACAATTAGGCCAAATGGTCATTTCATTTTACAGTGAAGTGGATGAAATGTTTTCCTTTATGAGGCTGTTGAGGAACAACAGTCACATGACTCAGTGGGAACTGAAGGGTCACATCAGGGTCAAGTGCTGCCACTGACCCACACATCAGCAGGGACAGTGTTAAACCTGACACCTGGTCCCATCATCACAAAGTCCTGCTGTTGTAATGAGTGTCAGTGTTGGACTTTCAGAACCAACAGCGATTCATCCTCTGCTGCTCTTCCTCTGTTTAACAACAGCTTCACTCACAGCTGTGGAGAGACCAGAGGAAATGATTAAAAGGCTGTGAAGTTGATCATCATCACAGAGACTCTGACACACAACATGAACTGACCTCTGATCAGATCACAGCAGCAGAACCCAGCAGGGTCAAAGGTGAGTGAGTGAGTGAGTGAGTGGATGTGAAGGAGAAAGTTATGTCATCAGCAGTGTCATATTATTTTGATGCATTGAGACAATCTGTTGATGCAGGTTGGGGGGGGGGGCTTCCTCAGTGCGTCATCATCAGCATCTCTCTTCCTCTCTATCTCACACTCGTCTTCCCTGATTCCCTCTCACTCTGTCACTACCCCCACCATCCCTTCTTCTCACCCCTCCTTTACTCCCTTTAAGTCTTTTCCACTCTGTTAATTTCCCTCCCTCCACCAGTCAGTGTTGTGGCAGCTGTCATGTCACCTCTGCTCACTAAACGAGTGCCTTTCTATAATTACCAGGTGGACAGAGTCATAAATCTCTCATGTGTTGACACTACTGCTGAGGAGCAGCCATGTTTGTTTGGAGCAGCAGCCGGTGGATCAGTCAGTCAGACAGTCAGACAGAAACCTTTTCTTGTGGTCTTTTAACTTCATTCTGATCCTATCACACAGACACATTATAAATCTTAGATTTTTGGATTAAATATTTAAAGGTTGAATTAGAGACAGTGTTGTTAGACTACTGTTTCCTTTACTCATTATGACGTATTCAGGTGAAGCGTGTGGCGGTGTACCATTGCCACGAACGCTCCAGCCCGGTCTCATACAGAGTGAGCATGACTCAGGCTTGTTCAGGTGAAAATAAATGCATAAATTAATGAAAAGTGCCCCATAAACACCTTTGATTTACAAGAGATAATAATAATGTGGCCATTCCCTCTCAGGGGTGCCACACCACGACCGCTCCGGCCCCGTCCCTGTACAATGTGTGTATGACTGAGCAATGGTGGAACAGCCGGTCGCCCACTTCAATCTCGCTGATTCGGACAGTGCATGGTGCTGTGTGTGTGTATGTTGGGGGGTCTGGATCCTGGGCCAGGGGACAACTGCCCTCCCAGCCCCCCCCTGAAGCTCTGCCCTGATGAGGTTGTTATGTCTTAATCATGAGGTGAGTGACAGCAGAGAGTTCTGTGATAAACACTTCCTGTTTCACACCGAGAAAAAATGATCAAACATGAAGATGTTCTCTCCTCAGTAACACCACCTCTGTAACGCCAGCTCTGTAACGCCAGCTCTGTAACGCCAGCTCTGTAACACCACCTCTGTAACGCCAGCTCTGTAACGCCAGCTCTGTAACACCACCTCTGTAACACCACCTCTGTGACGCCAGCTCTGTGACGCCAGCTCTGTGACGCCACCTCTGTGACGCCAGCTCTGTGACGCCAGCTCTGTAACACCACCTCTGTAACGCCAGCTCTGTAACGCCAGCTCTGTAACACCAGCTCTGTAACACCAGCTCTGTAACGCCAGCTCTGTAACACCAGCTCTGTAACACCACCTCTGTAACGCCAGCTCTGTGACGCCAGCTCTGTAACACCACCTCTGTGACGCCAGCTCTGTAACACCACCTCTGTGACGCCAGCTCTGTAACGCCAGCTCTGTAACACCAGCTCTGTAACACCAGCTCTGTGACGCCACCTCTGTAACGCCAGCTCTGTAACGCCAGCTCTGTAACACCAGCTCTGTAACACCAGCTCTGTAACACCACCTGTCCTCTGGTCAAATCAAACAGGTGTTTTTATATATTTTACATGAATCCAGTAAAATCAGAGCATCACAGTGAAACCGTTGCACTGGCTGTAACCACCTGTGCAGGTAACTTGCCTCGGGTGAAGCTGCTGTACACACTGATTGATGGATCTGAGTGGATGAATCCTTCATTTACAACATCACATCCTGACTCTATAAATATGGGATGGATGACCATGAACAGTGCTGCAGGTGTTTATGGCGGCCCAGAGGATGAACCCTAACCCTGTAGTGACCCCCCAGCAGGTCAGAAGTCATTTGTCCAGCGTCTTTATGACCAGTGCAGAATGACTTCACAGCAGTAACAGTGAGGTTCACACTGTAATTATCCTCCACATGTATGAGGGCATGACCGTACAAGATGATCTTAAAATAGATCCTTTTAGAGAGCGAGTGACACCAGCACATCAGTGTGGCCTGAAGCCAAACTGCCACCTCAGTGTTTCCTGCTACTACAGGGAGTTTCACATGTAAAATTCATGTCGGTCCGACACAGAGTGTGAGTTTTCCAGCCTCTGGAGTGTGTGATGCTCAGCGTCTCTGTTAAAATTTAAATTGTATAAGAAATCCTTTAGAGAATGACTGTATATACAAGAGATCATTAAAGATGCAGAGTGCCAGAGTTGTTTTTGTTCTGGAGGAGCTCTCACTTCCTTTAAAATCAGTCTGAGTCAAACATCTTTCATTGTTGAATGTCTTCAGTCTTTGAGGGGTTTAAAATGAGTGTGATTTACTGCACCTGCACCAGGGCCCTATTGGCTGCTGCAGCCGTGCATGGAAAATATAACAGCACCAGAATCATTTGACTGCCTCACTAATGATGTCAGTATCAGTGTGATCAGTATTGTGTTCAGCTCCACAATATTTAGAAAAGAGAAAATAAACAATGTGTTTTCCCTCAGTGAAGCTGACACAGCGTGAGTCGTGATGCTGCTGGAACAACAGAGACAGACTCAGTGAGAGGAGAGTGAGGCGTCAGGTCAGCTTCAATAACCAGTTAAAGTCAGAGATATATTTCATATTTCAATATGAACTGCAATAACTGTCCGTTCGTGTCTTTTCAACATCCCACACAGAGACAGGAGCATAAGGCTGAATGTGGATTTATAGAACAAACCATCTGCTCAATATGAATCTGATGTACACACTCATCATGTTCACACTCAACACTCCACCTCCATCCTTTTCACTATAAAAGCCACACACACAAAGACACACACACACACACACAAACAGCCTGTGTAGTCTACAGGCACAGAGGTTATAATCCTGTTCTGTTCTGCCAAAAAGGAAAGAATCGCTGTAAAATCCTGTGGGATCCAGTTTAAAGTATAAAAAGTTTGAATGAAATATGGAAGTGAAGTAGGTTTAGTTATTCCTACAGGGTGATGTGATTATCTCTTAATCCTTTAAAACATCTGAAACATCTGTCATCATTGGAGATCATTAAGTGTGAGAGCAGTAGTGCACAGTCAGTGTGATGGACAAAGATCCTGTGCAGCTCTGTTTGTTCAGTCTGGACCAGATAAACAGTGAATTAACACACTCATCGCCGACCACAGGTTTATGTATGAGGTTCAAACTTTCGTTTCTGCTCACTCTGTGTATCTCATGTTCTTCATTAAACACTTATCACAGTGAGTATCTGCAGATGAAGATGATCCAACGTCTCTGACTTCATTTCAGGGTCAGCCTTGTAACAACAGGTAGATCAAACCAACACATCTGTGTGTCAGAGGTCAGAGGTCACACCTATCTGGAGCCCAGCTGGGCTCCTTATGCAAACACCTGTGTGGCTGCAGGTAAATCACACACTGATACCACTGTGTTTCCCTCCACAATCATTCTGTCACTTGACAAAACCACCTGACGTGTGTGTCGTGTTCTCAGGGACCAAAAAAATGTCAACACACATCAGTCAGGAAAAGAATAAAAGAAAGAAGAGAGGAAGCTCCTCTGCTGCAGGGACACCACAGGCTCCTGACTTCAGCCAGCCACAGGGATGCTGTTATAGTGTGTGTGTGTGTGTGTGTGTGTGTTTGTATGAGCAGCTCTGGTGTAGCTGTGTGCACTGCATGTTGACCTTGGAGTCTCCTTATGGAGCCACTCAGGATGTGACTCCACACAGTCAGTGCCAAGCATTGATTAGTGTTTGCACAGAGACCGAGAGAGACAGAGAGAGAGAGACAGAGAGACAGAGGAGAGGACAGGGACACAGATATTGGCTGCACACTCCATTGTTATCTCCCTGTCTCTATCTTTCTCTCTCTGTCTCACTCTGTCTTTTTCTCTGTGTCTCTGTCTCTCTCTCTCTGTCTCTGCCTGTCTCTGTCTCTCTCTCTCTGTCTCTGCCTGTCTCTTTCTCTGTGTCTCTGTCTCTGTCTGTCCGTCTGTGTGTTGCTCTGGATGAATGTGTTTATAACGATGCAGGCTCAGTGAGGGTTTGAGACCAGCAGCACCAGACACAGGTCTGAAGCCTGTGCAGTTCATCTGATCTCATCTGATTCTGTTGGCTCTCTGTGGTCTTTTGAGGTCACATGGACAAACTGGAAGCAGCAAACCAAATGTTTGCCATTTCCTGCAAAACATGGAGCTTGGGTTATATTTCATATTATATATTATTATTATATTTCAGCTCCTGTTGGAGCTTGTTCCTGTGTCGTGTTGTCAGAGGCGTCCTCCATGATTGTTTCGGTGCTGATGGAAAGCGACACAGTGCAGCCAGCGCTCCCCTTTGCTGCAGGGCTGTTCAGAGCTGTGGGCTCAGCAGTCGCCACCCAGACGAGGACTCATGCAACCAAGATGATGTGTGATTATTTCCACATGCACACATGAGGCAGCATGATGACCAGAGCCCTCTCTTTGCTTTCCTGGAGCAGCAGCAGCAGAACAACCACAGCAGAGGATCCAGTAGATGTTGGTCATCCGTGAAGCTTGAAGCTGTGTTAGCAGCAGCAGAGGGAGAGGACTCTGAGGTCACACATCGATCTCAGAGTGAAGACAAAGTTATGACCTCTGTACATTAATATGTGTATTTCACTGAGACTCTGCTGCTGTAATCCACTCAGACCTCCTCCTGTGCCTTACAGTACCAGTAGGAGAGCAGAACATCTGACAGACGTCTGCTTTGTAAAAGTGTCTCACTACACTGCTTCATACACACTCAGGCAGGAGTGGGAACAAAGTTAGGTTTTACTTTTCAGTTTGATCAGTGCACCTGCACCTAGGGATGGAGGATGAGTGACTGACAGTGTGCCGTTTAATCCTCTGCTGTGCAGCGATCAGAGGAGCCTACAGTTTTATGGAGGATTTCTTCAAACTCACATTAACATTACATCCATGCACTTTTTACATGCTGCTGTTCTTTGTCTAAACTCCTGCTGATACCGAAGCATCAGTGTGATTCATTAGTCACACCTGGTTATTTCAGGGTCACAGTGGGGGCCACAGCCACAGCCTCAACTCAACATCACCATGTGTCCTAGAACTTATATTTTACACAAGTAATATTAGCATGCTAACCAGCTAGCTCCGGCCCATCTCATCACTCTCCCATAATGAGTAGTGTAGAGTAGTGTGGTATAGTGTGTTGTAAAGACACTGAGGTCTGGAGAAAATGTCTCTTGAACTGATTCAAACAGGAAACCATCCTCTGAGTCACACTGTGCAACATCAACATCATGCACTGTACATCTACTGCCATTGATTTCCTCTCCTCTCTCTGAGTGGTCTGTGCTGAAACTGTTGGCAGGAAGAGTTTTACACATAACATTTGTCACATTCCCTCCCCTGACGCTCTGATGGAGAACAGCCAAGTGTCCTCCTCACTCCTGTTTCTCTACATCCATATGCGTCCTGCTTAATCTGACCTAATGAGACATATATTTTGTGAAGAGCCATATTCTCTGCAGAAAGATCCTCCCACAAACACACACACACACACACACACACACACACACCAGCAACTTGTTCCCATGCTGGAACTGAAAAGCAAAACAGGGGTCAGAGAGGAAGATTTCAGAAGATGGGTTGAGGAAATGGTCCTGAAGGTCCAAACATGTGTGACTGAGACACATCAGAGGAAGAAGAAGCAACGCTGTGGTGAATCGTCTCCATTTTACAAAATAAGAGATGTTTTCACCATGAGAGTGATTCAGCAGAGGCAGACTGCACAGACAGATTGTTGGGTCCTGCACACTGGAAGGCCCTGGAGAAAAATCACACACACACACACACACAGTTCATCTTGCCCTGTCCTTATGCTCAACTTAACTGCTGCCCCGAGGGAAACTTCACCAAATGACCAACCCCCTCTTTTTTAGGACGTGTCTCTAAAATGTGATTTTCAACTAAATGATCCAGTCGATTGTTTTTCTGGTTGTAGAAGCATAAAAACTGTCTCATCTCATCCTGTGGTGACAGAGCAAACTGATCATCCAGACATGTTCCTGACTTACAGTCTGTTGAGCACATTTCTTGATTGACAGACACTTCAAATCAATATGGAGATTGATTATTGGATGATTCCTCCACTGACTTTGAGGTGACTGTTCAATATGTTGGAAGTGTTAAACTGGAGAGTGACAGTGATGTGAAGGAGAGCTGGGTGCACCATGTCACTGCATATGAATGTTGTTCTTACTCTGTGGTCTTCATCCCTCCTCCTCCTCAGTCCTTCCTCAGCAGTGAGTGTGTCGACTGTGTCGCCTAATTTCCTGCTGACACACACCAACATTTAGACAGATTATAGGATTAATTAATGCTGTTCAAGTTCATATTGTCCTACTGCACATTAACCACACACACAAGGTTCCCACCTCACCTCATTATGCACTTTTAATAGATACACATTTGTGCTGCAAATGAAGAGCACTGACATCAGAGGAGCACACACACACACAGTTGGGGGGGGGGGGGGGGGGGGGGGGGGCGCCTTGCAGGCTTTAGTAATATATGAAAGAAGAGCACAGGTCAGTCTGCAGCCAGAGAAAACAAACATGTAGAATGAGGTGAGAGTGTGTGTTCACTGCTCTCGGGGCAGAAGCATGAGAGGATCGGTGCTGCACACGTTTCATCATCTCAGACGTGGAGCTGGTTTCCACCCATGAGCGTTTGTTTGGCAGCAGGAAAATGTTCTCAGCTGATCTGCACCACAGTTCATGTAGTGACTGTGAATGGAGGCTGAACCAGAAACAGATGAAGATCCTCTGCAGACGTTTCTGACACACTGAGAGCCATTTTTATCTGGGAGCAGCTGTTTATTTGGCACCAGTACAGTAACAGTGAAGCTGTGGAGGAACCTGCTCCTGCTCCAGCTCAGTTGTATCTGTCATGTGACTCTGTTTTCAGGAGGAAATTCATTTCTTTGTCATGAGGAACATTTACTGACCTTTCTTCTTCTAGTTATTCATACATCTTCTAACACATCTGGGTCCTTCTCCTTCCTCCAAGGTGTGAACGTCCTTCAGCTCCTGAGGTCACAGTCGTAGACGTACATTCATGTCACATGTTCCTCCAGCTCCAGTTAATGATGACAGACCATCTCATCAGCACTAAAATAACATGAACATGACCTTTTTTATTCGTGTCGTGGCTGAAGTGGAGAGCTTTTATCGGTGCATTATGAACAACTGACAGGAACATTGGTGGATCTTAACACGATGGGGGTGAACTGCTGAGCTGAGGATGATTGTTATTAACAGCATAGTGTAGTTTTCATAGAACACACACATTTTTATATCAGTGTTTTCTGGTTTTAGTTCAAGTGTGAACTTTAAAGTGAGTTACAAGTGAAGGACAAGTCTGATGCTGCAGTACAGGAGACCCTGGTGCTCCTGGTGCTATTCACCATGTGCATGAGGTACGGACAGTGACAGTGGAGAGTAAATGGGAAAAACAGCTTCTATATCTTATACATAACAACACTGCCTTACACTGTGTATGCAGTGAACTTTAAGATGCTGCAGCAGGAGACAGGTGATTATTTTAAGATGGTGTTGTCATGGAAATAACCATTTCTACTCTGCACAGTAAAGTTGATGTTTTGATGTCTTCAGATAAACTCTGTGTTTAATCAGTGAGGATCACATAGCTCCTCCGTCTCTGCATGCAGAGTGAGTGAGGCTCCTCCTCATCTCATGATTCATCAT
The DNA here is from genome assembly GCA_021432705.1 of Caranx ignobilis. Lineage (NCBI taxonomy): Eukaryota > Metazoa > Chordata > Actinopteri > Carangiformes > Carangidae > Caranx > Caranx ignobilis. Next base: position 25,246,578 of record MU269980.1, on the reverse strand, counting down.
TCTGCTCACAGTGAAGCTCACAGGTCATCTCCATCTCGTCACATGTGGAGACATCTGCTGTTTGGTTAGAGTTTGAATCTACATCGGTGACTTCAGAGGGTTTTAATCAGAAAATGATGTGCAGCAGCACGTCTCTGTGTCCTGTGGTGAATGAGAAAAACAAAAAGTTCATTAACAACATGGGGGGGGCCTAATGTGTTTCAGTCTTTCTCCTCGACTCTCTCCTCTCTCACGGTGAGGACGTCTCGTCTCCTCTGTCTGGTTGCTTGGAAACAACATCATACATCATGTTGTGCAGGAACCTTGATCCACTTTCATGTGGTTCCAGTGATTGGCTGGTTCTTCAGGTGACCTCTGCTGGGACTGCCCTTGGCAGGACGGTGTGTTCAGTGTCTCTGTTGGAGGGACGGTGTGTTCAGTGTCTCTGCAGTTACGGTTAGTCTCGGTAAAAGTTTTATGCGGTAGTACTTACCGTCTGTGTGTAAATGAATCGCATCATCTTGGTGGATAATCGGGACATACTGTATAATAACAGTCTCTCCATGCAGGCACAGCGCATATGTAGCTTGTAATGTAGGAATCTAGATCAAAAGCACGACAGAAAGAAAAAAGGAAAAATCCTTAGTATATGGGCATATTTTGGATTGGACAAGACCGCTGAGGGACAGCCAGCTGAAGACACTTGTCCTCTCTGCAGAGCATGCAGGAAGAAAGTTGCTCGTTCGCATTATAAAGCACGTACTCTGCTTGTGTTTCACATGTCGACCTTTATTACTGACACGTGTCGTCATCAGAATTTAGTGGAGCGATCAGAGGAGAGACGGAGCAAAGCCGAGGAAAGAGAGAAAAAAAGGAGAGCGAGACCGTGTCAGAGGTGTGGGACCATTTCAAACTGAGCTCTCACACACTAACAGCTCCACACCATAAGCACCCGGTCGATTCAGGTCCACTGAGCGGAGCTGACACAATGTAAGGCACCGTGACATAATGTAAACATGTTCATTTAATGTGATCGCTGATCGAGATGAACACTTCAAAGAACGTATGGTGATTATGGTTATTAATGATGAGCTAAGAACATGAGTCCATATTAATGGCTGTCTGCATCTTTAGCTCAAGAAATTATATTTTTAATGTTTTATTATGATGTTTTCAATTAGTTTTAAAGGCAGTTTAAGTTTTCATTTAAACTTGCACTGAAGGAACGTTTCTTGATAAATAAGCTTTGGTGCATTTAAGAACATCGCGATTATATCGATAACTGTGATAATTTGGTGACTATAGTCGAAATGTCAAATTTTCCATATCGTTACATCCCTGCTCTGCGCCAGAGTCATGGAGTCTCAAACGGTGTGACCTGAAACCCCTTATGGACATTATAGTGAACGTGTCTCAGCTGCCTGTTTGACCTGATCTGTATTTGTGCTGTTGAATGATTTTGTTGTTGTTTCTGTTCATTTACACATTTTGCATCAATGTAAATGTTTTTTCTAATCTTTATTTAACAGCAGTAATGTGTCATGTTTAATTATACTTAGTGAAAGATATTATACTTAGTGGACATCTGAACCTCATACACACACACAAAAACTGAACGATCCCATTAAGATTTAAGATCATCTGTGTGTGTGTGTGTGTGTGTGTGTGTGTGTGAGATAACAGATCTCAAGGGCTCCATGAAGCATGTGACAGCACATTAGTGTTTCTTACACACACACACACGTACACGCACAAACACACGCACGCATAAACACAAACACACACACACACACACACACACAGAGTAAAGACTAAAACGCAGTCATAAATCAGAGTGACAGCCTATAAATCTCTGCTCTGTGTTTCGCCTGCAGTCAGCCCGTACACTCTGTGACATACATGATTATATGAACCATACAGAGGCAACATGCAGTATGTACACCCACATACAGGATGCTTCACTGGGTTCAAATGCACACACGCACGCACACGCACACACACAGGTCAATACTGTTTTTGACAGCAGTTGAAATTGAACCATTGATGAAGTATTAGATTCTTATTGGAGCTTTAAGACTGAGCAGGTGAACACTTCACCATAACAACAGCAGCACATATCTAAAAAACACAAAACTGTGTCAGAAACAAAAGCACAGAGAAAGATAATCTGTGTTCATCTGTCCACACAAAGAGCTCTGACAAAACATCCATTCACTTCAAATCCATTTCATTTCTCGCTCCAGGATGAAATTTTACTGTAAGTTCTCTTTATCTTCTTGACTGAGTGTGTGTGTGTGTGTGTGTGTGTGTGTGTGTGTGTGTGTGTGTGTGTGTGTGTGTGTGTGTGTGTGTGCACGCACTGGTGTGTCTCTGTCTATGTGGAGCAGAGCAAACACAGCTCATTCATCATCCCTGTTACCTGTTCAGCTAATGAATCTAACCTTGGCTACACCTCAGGGATGAGACGGGGTCAAAGGTTGCACCTCCAAGATACACAATCTACCTCCAGGAGCCACACAAGCAGCAGCACAGCACCACCAACTGCTCTGAACCGTGTCACTAACTGGACTCACTCTCAACATCACAACATCACAGGGTTTTAGTCTTTAGATTGTGACGCTGCTCGTCTCAGCGTGAGGTAAGTGAAGGTGAAGAAGCTGCGGGGATGATGGAGCTCTGAACGTATCCTAGATTACTGTAAGAGTTCACTTCAGTGGCTGTTGGATTATTTTAATTATCATCCTTTAAAGTGTCTGAGACATGTTTCAGCTCTGCAGCACATCTCTGTGTCTGTCTCTGTGTCTCTGTGTCTCTGCTGCTCTGACCACACACTGCCTCATCTCAATAATGAAACAGTTCCTTTAACCTGAGGAAACTCTGGTTCAGTGATCAGACCAGGGCGACGCATCCACTTTATTCTCATTCTTCATCTACTCATTTTTCAAACACAAAGTCACTGAGACCAACATCACAACCTCTCAGTGAGAGGAGTCTCTCTCTCTCTCACACACACACACACACACACACACACACACACACACACACAAAGAGTCACAACAATCACATCACACTGTCACAGATCCTCTCCTGCTGCTCGTCTGTCTGGACTCTGGACCGTCCTGCAGGAGGTCAGACACCACACACACACACACACACACAGGCCGGTGGTGGTGCAAGTTAACACAGTCCGTCCTCATTAGTGCACAGACATTTGTTCACACACTCTTTCTTCAAATTATGAACATACTAATTACATCCCATAATAGTTCCTCTGTGGTTATTTCCACAGACATCATGTGACAGACGTGTCACACACACTCTTCATCTTTCCTAATTAGAGACAGTGGACTGTCCTCAGAGCAGGTGCTGTGGTCTCCTGTTGGACACATGGAGCTGCACCTTTCTAAATGAGACATTCAGGGACTCCTGTTTTAAGGTGTCAATCATTTAAATCATAGGGACCTCCTGCTGGCACATCATGGTTCCCTGTGACAACAGAGTGATGTCACAAACACATACTGATGCATATGTGATGGATGAACTGATGAAGCTCATCTCACAGAGGAGAGCTGATCCAGGTCTGACGTGTGGTTGAAGACGTGCTGCCACTCGTATCAAGCCTGTACACCCAGAGTGCGCTTCATTCTGACAGTGTGTACCGTGGCTATAAGGTGACTTTCTTATATAGGTCGGTGTAATGGAAATATGTAAATCCAGCCAACCACAGCGACCACATGCTTCCTCTGACCTACTTGAAGCTCCTGAGCACCTTCTCCCCTACAAGGAGCTGAGCAGCATAATGAGAGAGGTGATACACCAGGTGGTCAAAGGTGACACATGACAAATTGATCACATGCACCTCACATTCTTAAAATAGGGTTGAATGGAATAATAATTTGCCCTTGGGAATTGTTCCACTGGGACTCTCTGGACCTCCATCTGTTCTCTATGATACATGCGGAGCCGACGCCAAATAGCCATTCAGTTTCCTGCATATTAATCAGGCCTGGGTGAGCGGGCAGCAGCCGGAGAGCAGGGAGGAAATATCCTGAACGCTCTGTGGAAATGAGCTCCTCACACTGGTGCTTGGATGGAGAGTGAAGGGATGAAGTGGAGATTGACAGCAATGTGGTTTCAGCAGGAGAACATAAAGAGTGACACAGCATCTTTCAGCTGTTTCTGTGTTGTTGTTGTAGTGTCATGTGTTTGGGTGAAGGCACTTTACTGGACTAACTGACTGTACACATCATCTCCATCATTACACAGCACTGAGAGCTGAGCGCTCACTCACCACACAGAGGAGACAGTCATTTACTTCTCTTCTCCATTATGTATCATTAAGGTTTTATGAAGCACTACATGCTGCATTACATAACAGCCTCCAGCTCTACTGACCACATGAACTAACAAGCAAAGTTCATTCACATTTTCACACGGCGGCAGTTTGATTTTTGAAGTAACCTTCCAAATGTTCCTAAAACTGATCATACAAAAGTAAAACACATCCCACTGGATGTTTGAATCCAGTCTATGAATGAGAATGAATCAGTGTGAGCTCTTTTCATTACTGAGTTTTGTCCCCAGGAGAGAAGGGACAGAAGCAGCTGCAGGAACGAGCTCAGACTCAATAACTCCACTGATAAATACATGAGACAAAGATGTGAAATGGGGGAAAAGAGAGAAGCAGAGAGGAGGGAGAGCAGGAAGTGATGAAGGGCCATGATGAAGCTCTCTGACTGTGGTGGAGAGAGAGAATGAGCAGAGAGAGCCGTGTTTCCTAATCAGAGCATGTTTAACTTTATGCAAATTGTAGATACTTGGACAAAAAGGCAGTGGAAAGTAAATGTTCTGGCCTCTTGCAGATTTTGTTTCCCATTAGCTGATGTGGAGCGTTACTGTGGATCCACTGCCTGCAGGATGCGTTCACAATCCTTATCAAATTAAACCAGGGCTCAAATTTGCAATAACACGCACTCGGCTGCCAAATGCATTCTCCCTGGATGTGCCTCTGATCTTGGCACATTTAGAGCTCCCCGTTCTCTTGTGAACGTTCGCTGAAGCTCCGTCAAACAGATGTGTGGTGTGTGTGTGAGCATCTTTCTACAGGTGAGTCCAACTGTTATCAGTGAGAGGTGAGTGTGACCCACAGCCTGGTGTCTCATGATACACATCTGGCTGCTATTGAACTGCCGACTTGGGACTCACTGATCTGGCAGTAATTAAACATTTGCATCATTCTCTTTCTCCTTATATAACAACACCCCCACCAACACCCACCCCCTACCCTCCATCTCTGCTGCTGGAAAAACATAACAATATTCATAGAACAAAGAAACTGGTGAATTATCATTAACACCTGCTGTGAACACCTGGGTGTTAACACAGGGTTTCAAACATCTGGCCTCTGGTCCTGTTTGGGTTCATATCTATGGTCTCTATGTATGTCCTCTAATGTGTGTGTGTGAGTGTGTGTGTGTGTGTGTGTGTGTGTGTGTGTGTGTGTGTGTTTACTGTGGAGCTGATTCCAAACTGGTATTAAAACCAGTGTGTCTCAGAATCCAGTGCATCCATCACTGAGACCTTTCAGGTCACTAAAGGAATGAAAACACAGTTATGTAAGATGTCATTCCTTTCACTTGTGAACATGTTTGTGAAAAAGGAGTCGAGAGAGAGAGAGAGAGAGAGAGGGAGATCAACTGGGAAACTGGGAGAGGACAACTGGAAGAAGACAGAGATAGAATCGGTGTGAGAACATCTTGGCAGAGCTTTAATTTCCCCGGGGGGTTCCTGCTGGGATCTGATGGCTCCAGTCCACCGGGCTGGGCCGAGGAGGACTCAGCCTGACTGAATGAAACCAAATTGAAAGCCCACAGTAACAGACAGGCCAATTAAGGCCCAACCAATACCCCGAGTCTCACATGGCCTCTGACAGGTCAGGCTGTGAGGAGGAGGAGGAGGAGGAGGAGGAGGAGGAGGCTTTGTGGAGCTACATCCATGAATTGATGTGTGTTTTCTGGCCCAGATATGTAACCTCACAAACCCACTCCTCATTTAGCATCATGAATGATTACAAAGCGCTCCACCCCATCAGGCCGCCGCTGCCTCCAATACAACAGGAAACAAAGAGCCGATGACTAATACATGGACTCACTGCAGCAAGTGTTCAAGTTATAATTCATTTGATGAAGGGCTCCAGTGAGAGAAGTCACTCCACTGTATGAGCTGATAAACAGCTCCATCATAAAGTGCTGCACTATATCGACACAACACAAGTCTGCACAGAGCAGAAAACCACCTGAAACAGCACAGACTCACTGAAGCTACTGGAAACAAGGGTTCACCTGGAAGGTGACAGAGGTCAGAGTTCACAGCTCCTGACTGTGAAGAAGAGAAATAAGCACACACACACACAGCCGCAGTGGAATCTGACAGTCAGTTTAGCAGGTACCTGATGCTCTGTGAGGTGTGTGAAGGGTCAGAGTTCAGATCAGACTCAAGTGGCGCCACGGAGCTCAGCCAGGTAACTGACCTGGAGTCAGTGATACCAGAGCAGGAGGAGCTTCTTGCGGTGATCAGCCAGGAAAATAATAAATCCACAACGTTTTTCATCTCCAGTCCCTTCCGCTGCTAAATCCCCCCCGCCACACCTCCAGCCTCAGCCAATGACGTCCCTTCAATTATACACACGTTGTTTTTAAAAATGGTGCAGTAAGAGCCAAGATGGCGACTCACCTGCAGAAGCAGCAACGTCAGTGTCTCCTCAGCACCGCGCCGGGGTTTCGACCATCCTCCTGTGGGTTATAAACCTGGACCCGCCGCTACACCCTACACCCGGATCATTGGAACTACACCCGGATCATTGGAACTACACCTGGATCATGAAGCACCTGGATCAGAGAATACCTGAGCAGCTTCAGCTTCAGGGTAAGGCCACACACCTGTTAGCGTGTTGTTAGCCCAGAGATCCTCTATGCGTTTCTTTTGGGAAGAGGAGTTACTCGGGTGGAAAAGCCGAAGACTTGTTGTTGAAGGAGAGGGGTCACTCTGACGTTTTTTGTGGACTAAGGTGAGCTGAACCTTCTGTTGACTGGATGAGCTGCTCGTGTTGCTGTGGGACATTTGAACCTTCCGCTTTCTTCTTCTGCTTGGTTTCACCTGGACAGGTGAGCTTCGTGTTTGGACTTTAACCCTTGTGGGTGAATCTGTCTGTTGTTTGTCTTCTCTCCTGCTGGGACTGGGTGGTGTGACTGAAGTTGTGTGGGATTTACTTGTCTCTATAGATACCACTGATCCCAGACCAGTTCTTCTTGTTGTCAGAGGATCTGATCAGTGATGTTTAGATCCAGGAGAGGTTGAAGGCTTTTTTGAAGTGGCTCCAACTCTGGACACAGACTTCAGTGTAATCAACAGAACAAGACAACCTGTGTGATGAAGCAACAAACTTTAACTTCCTTACAACAGCATGAAAAAGGTCAAGGTTTTACTTGTGAACATTAGCATGCAGGTATCATCACTGTTAGCCTGTTAGCATGAACCATCATGAACTCTGGACAGAGTCTCTTGCTGCCGTGAGGAGACTACAGCTATGGCTGATGATTACAGGACAGAGACAGAGACAATTAAAACCTTTTGACCTTGAATGATAAACGTCCTCCAGACGACTGGCTGGATGAATGTGATGTCCACATGCTTTGTTTTCTACCAGCAGCAGAGTGAAACGGAACAGAAAACCCACTCTGGACTCACACCGTTAGATCAGATCCATCATCAGAGCCGGTCCTGAGATCGTCTCAGCACGTTCAGCATCATGTTCAGACAGGATGCAGCAGAGCAACAGCTGATGACTGATCAGATCTTATTCATTACCCTGATCCACTGTATCAGCAGATATTATATTATTATATGATATTAGACCCTGGCCTGCTGCTGCTGGTCTTGGATCCTCTCCAGACCAGAAGAGGATGATGAGGCTTAAGCCTCTGAATCAACATTAAATAAAACCAACATCAGTGACTGATGCCAATCTGTGCAAACAGCTGCTAACAACCAGACCGCTGAATATTAAACTTATATTTCATGTTGCTTTTTGGATGTTTCATGTTTCCTGTATCAATAAAGATAAAGTTAAATGAATCGATGTGTTGTATATTTGTGTGTTGTCTGTCTCCTGAGGACACAAGTTGTTACAGTGGCAGATATTAGAAACTGATCAAACTGTGGTTTCAGGTCGGAGGACGTGATGTTGAATGTTTGTGTCTGACGATGGAAATAAACATCTGAACACGCTCTGACCTGAAAACTGGGAATTTAAAAAGGTTTCAACAACATGCGTCACATTTCAAAATCCTTTTCAACTTCCCATCAAATGTTCTTCTACAACACGTCGACAGTGAACCTGGACTGCAACATCAGGAGCTGCAGCTCCTCTGTTCATGGACTAAATTTAACCACACACACCAGAAGAGGCCGTCCCAGGAGATTAAGAGGTTCACTGGGGGACTGACCTGCTCCACCAGAAGCTTTGGGGAGATATTTCTGGCTGAAAGTAAATGCACTGACCAACAGATCCATGCGCACTGTATAGTTACACTTGTTAAAACTCAACAGCTCTGTGCTGCATTAATCTGGCTGTGATGTCACAGCTCACAGTCATTATATTATATTATATTATATTATATTACCACACAGAGTCTGAATATGTCACACCACAGGGGAGGAGGCCATGTCTGGTTTAATTGAGTTATTAACTCATTTATACAAACATCCTTGTTCCCATGGTGACGGCTCTGACATATCAATAAACCTCCACATGGACTAATCTAATCTAATCTGATCTAATCCCTGTGGGGTCAGAGCAGGTTGGTTTATACAGTTTACTCACTCATCACCTCCACATGAAACATGATTTAAGTTAAATCTGAACTTCCATTGTATCTTCACCTGCACTCTGTGAGAGTGAACTCTCTCTTTCAGCTAAAATAGTCCAGCAGCTACAGCCATCTTCCTGCCCCCTTGATAGCATACCACCCTGCTTCTTCAAGGATGCTTTTAGCACCTGGGCCTTGTATTGTCGACCTGATTAACTGCTCTCTGATGTCTGGCTGTGTCCCGGCTGCTCTTTAAACATGCTGTGGTGCAGCCCCTTATCAAAAAAAGCAACCTTGACCCATCACTTCTGTCGAAATATAGACCCATTTCTAAACTTCCTTTTTTGTCATAAGTTTTAGAAAAGGTTGTATATGAACAGCTGCTGTCACATCTTGACCAGCACAGGAACAGCCCTTCCAAGGGTTTTTAATGACTTGCTTTTAACTGTTGACTCTGGTAACTCTGCTGTTCTGGTGCTCCTGGATTTAACTGCTGCATTCGACTCTGTGCATCACAAAACTCTGCTGTCACTGCTGTCTTGACCAGCGTGTAGGTCTTAAACGTACAGCACTCACTTAGTTTATAGTTATAATAGTTCTGCCTCCACTCAAGCTCTGCTGAACTGTCTAAATGATGTTCACACATGGATGGCTCTAAGTTTGCTGAACTTCAATAAATCAAAAACAGAAATAATTCTATTTGGGCGATCCAATCTTTTCGACGGCTGTGACGGTGCTACTGGCTCACTGGCCTCCTACTGTCACCCTGCTGCAAGGAACCCAGGAGTCATTTTTGATTCTGCTTTTAAATTCGACAGATAGATAAGCTCAGTAGTCAAAGCCAGCTTTTTTCAATTAAGGCTCCTAAGTAAGGTGAAGGTGAACTCCCCCCCCCCCGATCCATGCATTTATTACCTGTCGTTTGGCTTATTGTAATTGTCTTTATGTTGGACTGGACCAGCAGTCTATGAACCGCCTGTAGGCTATCCAAAATGCAACAGCCCGATTGTTAACAAGTAAAAAACGGCGTGACTACATTTCCCCGGTACTTGCCTCTCTACACTGGTTCCCTGTCCAGTCCAGGGTCCAGTTCAACATTTTACTGTTTGTTTTTAAAAGCCTGAATGTACTAGCCCCACCTTATCTATCTGACCTCATTAAGCCTCACACTCCAGCCAGAGCACTAAGGTCAAGCAACCAGCCACTGCTGGTTTGCCCCAGAACCAAAATGAAGAGTAAGGGCGACAGAGCCTTTTCAGTCGTGGCCCCAAATTTATGGAACACCCTACCACTCCACATTAGAGCAGCTGAAACCCTGGAGTATTTTAAATCACTTTTAAAGACCCACCTCTTCTCACTGGCCTTCAACTCACACTGTGGGGTTAGACCCCCACCCCCCACCCCCAGACACTCCTCACAGTCTCATCCATCACCCTTAAACATGGCGCTGCGTGGCTGAAGACAGGATCATTAAGGATCTGTGTTTCCTCCTGTTTCTGTTGGAGCCCAGGTAGTTTGTGTATTGATGGTCAGGTAGTGCAGGAGGGTTCATATGTCTGTAAAGACACTGAGGTAATAACTTACACCACAAACTACCTGTGTATCAACAAAGCATTGTATATTAAAGCATCTGCAGCAGCTGTGAGTTTATCTGAAGGTTTTCAGACTAACTCTCTCTGGATGGAGCAGGAGCTCTGCCATCCATTCAACCTGTCACACCACCTGGGGGCTTGAGGAGGGAGGACGAGGGGGGCATCGGCTCCCTCATGTCCCATCTGTCACCTTGACATATTTACATTAAGCCAGACACACCGGTCTGTCTTCTCCTCCTTTGGCTCTGTCCCTCTGTCTCAGCTTGTGTTTTTCTCAGTGGGTGCTTTCAGACACACACGGCTCTGATCCTGGCCCTGGTTCTGGTTCTGGTCCTGGTCCTGGTCCTGGTCCTGGTTCTGGTTCTGGTCCTGGTCCTGGTTCTGGTATTGATTCTGGAGTCTCAGAACCTTGGTGCTTTCTGGTGAACCAGCAGCGTTCACAACAGTTTAAGTGGAACCAAAGTGGGCGTATACTCAGGAGGAAGTTGAGTTTTTAATTTCACCTTTATCGAGTCGATCCAACTCTTATTTATAATGATAAAAGTGAGGTCATCATACAGCTCCACCTGAGTTGAACTCCTCACCTGGTATTATGCTGCCTGCAAACAGGAACTGACCTCAGAGGAAAAACTCTTCCTCCATCCCTCCATCCCTCCATTCCTCTGTCTCTCTTCTCACGTGCCTCGCAACTTTTCCTTCCTCCTCTTGCTCTCATAGAGCTGTGCTGCATGTTGCTCCTTTCATTAAGAGTCTGACTAATTAAAACTCTGCTGAGCTGTGACGTCATCAGACTCCATCAGCGTCCTGCAGTCGGTACCAGGCTCCAGCAGGTCTTTACAGAGGACATGACTGTGTATCACACAGTGTTGTTTGTTTGATGACTGAACCTCGAAGTGAGTTGGCACATGGAGCGTCTCCGTCAGCTGGTGTGTGTCTGCAGCATCGTGTCTATCCGGTCCATCAGTGTTTCCTAACCTCCTGAAGCTTCAGTCAGGAGGTGTGTGTGTGTGTGTGTGTGTGTGTGTGTGTGCATGTGGAGTCAGAAGTCGACATCTAAACACAAGCGCCTGTAAACAAAAAGGCAACGAGTTGCAATTAATTCTGCTTTTGTTTTCTTATCTGTCATTAATTTCCTGCTCCTTTTATCCCTGCTCCTCTTCCTTTAATCTGCTCCTCTCTCACTCTAACGATTAGCTCGCTCTCTTTATTCATTCAGTCGTTCATTTTCTCTTCCTCCCTCTAATTGTGTCCCTTTCTTCTCTCCTCCTCCTCCTCCTCCTCCTGCTGCTGCTGCTACTACTGCAGAGTGACTCACGTTTCCCCGATGACTCTGGCCACTCTTCAGCCTCGTCCACGCGTTAAATTCATCTTTCGGTCTCATACGTACGTTCATGTAGCATCAACACAGAGGGAGATGAGACAGAGGACAGACAAGCAGGACATGAGTCATTCACTCTGTCCTCGTGGGCTTTCCTGCCCTTTTTAACCATCGTCTTGTTCTCATTAACATTCAGGAGCCGCTCTACTTTAATGCATTTAGTTTTGTCTCTGTGGAAAATGATGATTTTCATTCATCAGTTATTATTTTCCTTTCAGACTGAGTTGGGATTTGGTGAAAAGAGGGAGTTTAGTCTCATCTGAACATTGTTGTGGAGTGATAATGACACAGACAGGACAGAGTCTGGAGCTGCTTTATAATGACTGCTTGTTTTCCATTAAACCATCAGTCTGCTCAGGTGGCAGCTAATCCCAGGGCAGGACTGATGTATCGGTCCACATGATTGGCCAAAGCTGCAAATGCATCCTGGGATTCAAAAGTCTGAAGCACAGTCCAAGCTGCAGTAAGTGGGTTAGTGTTAGCTTTCAGAGCTGCTTTAACCACAAACACTGAAGATGAGGGGGCTGACGTCAGGGATGAAGACCACTTTTGTTATAACTATATGATGTTTACAGTAGCTACAGTCTAACTGTAGTTCATCTGCCAAAACCTCGGCTTTGGCCTCTTCAGTTAGAAAACATGAGAATTTAAGAATATAAAAGAAAATGTTGGACGTCGTCGCAGTGTTTTACAGAAGACAGCAGGGTTTGTTTTGAGCTTCATGAAACATATCTGCACTTCAAATAAAGCTCAGTGACTGTAGATGGCTGAAGGAGTTTCTTTGTCAGCCAGGCTGATCTGTGAATACATTGTCCAATGATCACAACATCGTTAATTTGCACCTGGCTCAGGTTCTTGTTCATTAACATCATTAGCTGCAGCTGCAGCCACCAGGAGCTGAGGTGATGAAGGAGCTGTGAGAGGTTTCACACAGCGTCATCACTGATGTGAGACTGTGGAGAGTTAAAGCTCAGCCTTGTCTCTGACATCATAAACCATCAAACAAACAGTCAACTGACAGACATGCACCAAACCCAAGACAGGATGTGCAAACTCTGACCCCTGACCCCTGACTCTGACCCTAGTAGGAACGAGATTAGCAGAACATGAGGAAGAACTAAATCCAAACAAAAACCCCTCATCCCGCCCACTCCCTACCTGAACAAACCAAACAGACGTTTAAAAAGATCAAACTAAAATGTGCTTGTGCTCTTAAAAGCAGATGCACAAAGGAAATAACATTATATCATTTATTACCATGAGCTGAGAGGAGGATGCTGTTGGGTTTAGACTGAAGCAGAGATTGTAGAGAAACATTTAAAGTGCAGCACAGTGTGATGCTTTGGTTAGGTTCGCTCTCCTCCTGTGTAACACACTACATATTCTATAATGTATGAGGTTCTGTGAAGAGGACAGACCGGACAATAAAGCAATTCATCTGAGAGACTGATAATGGCTGTGAATTAATATTTAGGTCTGCGAGCAGCCTGAAGTAGGACACCTCGGCTACAGCCATAAATCATCACATTGCAGGAGGAAGAAAAGAGCAGACAGGTGCTCACACACACACACACACATTTGCAGCACCATATTCAGACACAGGCATGTGTGTATGATCACACTGTTACACACACAGACATGACTGGCTGCAGGTGAAGCAGGAGTGTGTTTACATGCAGGATTCAGACTTTGTTAAGAAATGAACACTGTTGACTCTTTTTTATTCCTGTTTTTCATTCTGTTGAATTAATTTCAGATGCTTCGGTTTGTTATTTACCAATTCACTGCATAATTCACGATATGTAAAAACAGCTGAACCTATTCATCTGTCAAACTGATCAATGGCTCTGGATTTTCATTTGTGAAAGAGAACTCTTCAGGTTCATGTTCAGGATCAGGTTCAGGATCAGGTTCAGGGTTCATCTCCTGGACCTGATCCTTTTGCAAACAGCTATAAACAGAACACAGTGTTTCTCACCTGTGTCTGTTTCCTCTCTGTTGTTGTTGGTCTGTGTTAGTCCCTCCCCGTGTCGTGTCGTGTCGACTGTGGACGCTCCGACGCTCTGGCTGCTGTTAGTAGTTGTATGTTTTGTGTTTGCCCTCTCTGTTGTCACAGTTTCTTTTGTTGGTTGAACCTTTTGTGTCTCATATCTGTATTTGGGTCTTGAAAGAAAACGTAACCTGACACTGTAACACTGTGACAGGAAATATGTGGGAACAGTGAGAGTCGTCCTGTAAAAAGCAGACATTAAGCAGAAGCAGGGAGGAGCTGCTGATCACCAGATGCCTTCACCTCTTCACCCTGTGTCCGTGTGATTCTGTGGCTCCTCCAGGTTCAGAGCTGAACATCTACAGGACGTTCACCACTTCCCTCTTCAGTAAACACGTCCTGTCATTCTCTGCTCTCTCTTCAAACTCTGCCACTTCTTTCTCTCATTCTTTGGTTCCAGAGCCCTGAGTCATTGACTCACAGTTGGTCTTTGTTCTTCAGGAGCACAAACACTGTCGCTGATCTTATATGAAGACAGTTTATTAAAGACACATACAGGAGCTCATCATTTATTCATTCTCTGCAGGTTTGTGTCAGTACCTTCTCTGAGTCAGCTGAGACAGAAGAAAACACATTCACTCATAAAAGATCAGAAACTAAAGTTTATTTTCCATTAGAATAAAAGTTGGACTGAACAACAGTTAACGTGACTGAGACCTTAATGCTGCGTTTGTTTACCATGAGTCACAGCCCAGAGCGATGGGACATGGCAGAGACAGACAGCACAGTGTGATTAGGAATAAAATATAACGTCATCACAGAAGAGTCAGGCTGAAGTCCTTGAAACCAGATTTACAGAGACTGAAGAGTGAGTTTGTTGAGCTGCTTTGTTTCGTCCTCGTCGTTGGACTGAATGTAAGCTTCACACTGGAAACACTGGTGAACACTGGTGAACACGTCTCAATGTCCCTGTCACTTCTTACAAGAAGAGGTTTTCTGAAAATGAAGTTCAAAAGAGTCATAAACCCCGAGTCAAATGTTAGCATTAGCATTAACCCAGGTTCAGCTTTTACTCAGCCAGAGGTTTTTCCAAAAGAGTGAACTCTCCTCTGAAGCTAGCATGCTAACGTCACATGACTGTTGAATAGAAACTGTGTCCTTCAGCCTGAAGACAGAGCATCAGTCAGAGGACACATCAGAAACACTTTTCACATGCAGCTTTAAAACAGAAGTCACTGCGTCACTGATGATGTTGAAGTCAATTCGACTTCTATGTTGATTTACTCTCTGCAGCTAAGCTAACGTTAACTTCACTGCTGCAGTTGTTTCAGTTGTTTGTGTGAGGACAGTCGTTTTAGACTCACTGTTGTGCACTGGTGCAACACTGTGTGTCTGAGTTTATGTTGTCAGCTCTGCAGCTTCTGTCCTTGTTGTTGTTATGCAACTTGGCCTTTGCCTTTACCTTGTTTCCCACTGTGATGGTCCAGTGTGAAAACTGGACAGCTGCCATTCAAACAGAAATCACTCCACACATCATGTTGTGATCACTTCAACTCCTCCTGCAGGTTCAGTCTGTTTCTATTCACCTTTCTACTCGGTGTTTCATTATTTCACTGTTTGAGTGACACAGACTTCCAGCTGTAATAAGACCATCTGGCTCCATCTCTTCCTCCATGAGATGTAGCACCAGAGGAGATGTGAGTCAGTCCACTGCTCCAGGAGAAGAGAGGGAGGAGAGTATAGAAAGGTAAATGATGTGTGTGTGTTTGGAAGGAGAGAAGACGACGAGCCGAGCTGATCTGACAGGTTGGACTCTAAACATCATCAGGAAGTCATGGAGACTGATTCAGACTGTGAATGTGACAGAGAATGGAGTTGGTTCATTTCTTCAAGTCTGTGCTAAAGAAGTTGGAGAAAGAATCAGGTGGATTTTCTTCATCTTCAGAGAGATGAGTGGGTGTGAATGGTTCTCTACAGCTGGTCACTGAACCTCAGTTACCTTGATGATTTCACATTACCTCGAAGCTCTGCAGAAACAATATGTGAGGGACAGATGGAGGTTTTAATGACGTCCCTGAACAAATGGTTTATAAACTCAGAGCCAAACACAGAAGGCCGGCTCAGGGGCCGAGGGCCCTCAGGTCACAGCAGATAAATCAGTACAAGAGGAGCTCTACTCAGATCCTCAGTATTGTAAACTCATAGGTTTAACATTGCATTGTAATGTTGTCATCTACACAGCAGGGTTATGTTTCTGTGTGTTGCTCAGTCAGACAGATGCTGTAAAGTGATCAGACGCTGTTGAACACAAGAATCATGTTGGAAATAAAACATTTTCAGACGCAGCTCCAGTACACGTTCCCTCAAAGACAGGAGTAGCTAAACCACATTAAAGGAAACATGCAATAAGAAGAATAAACTCAGACTCAGGTCCCATGGACCCAGGCTGCAAACACAGCTCTTAAAAATACTGTGAATCTTTAGTATAGTATAATGGAGGCCAGCAGCTCAGAGCTACGGTGTCCCAGGAGGGACAGGCCAGGAAACAGCTTGTCTTCAGGAAACTCACAGGAACAAATAAAAGAGTGAGTTAAAGGAGTCGGAGCTGAGCTCCAGCAGCACAGCCAGAATTACAAACAGCTGGTCCTTTACATTGTCACCCGTTATAATAAACCCAGAAGGCCTCAGACTGACTTTGACCTGCTGAGCTTCACTGTGATGAAGGACAGGAGCATCATGATGTCTGAAACAGCCTGTAACTCCAATAACTTCATCTACTCACTTTGAGGAAAGAAAGAGGAGGAATCATTCATTCATGTTGTCAGATGTTAAACCCTGAGATGCGAGCTGTGCTGTGTATATATTTATTCATTCTGTTCTTTGTTCTGTTACATGATGAAAATGTTTTAATTCAGATTCATCAGTGAGGATGGAGCTCAGAGACGCTGCTGCTGCTGCTGCTGCTACTCAGCAAAGGAGCTGAATGAATGCTGGTGTAGTTACATAAGCACATTACAGCTGTGCACGCACTGCGCACACACACACACACACACACACACACACACACACACACACACACACACGAGGAGCACACCATGTTGCATTTTGCTGCCTGCAGTCTATCATTAACCTTGACTGTATTTCCACTGTGACCCCACTCCTGCCTCAGTCGCCGGATCAGCAGAGGTTAAGTATTGACACTCACTGATCTGGGATGTGCCAGTGTGTCGAAAGTGCTTAGATTTAAAGCAGTTGGGTTTCTGTTTGTTGTTGTTGTTGTTGTTGTGTTTTTCAGTGCAGATCTTATTTAGATGTTGTTTCCCTAGTTCTATCTTTAGACTGAGCTGTGGTTCTCAGGCTGCTGCAGCTTCACACTGAGCTTTAACACAATTCAAATGGAAACTGATGAGACTTTGAAAAAGCATCTGGATAAATCTCCTTTTCACAGTTTGTCTCTGTATTTTCGAACCACCACAGCCCTCAGGTCTCAGGCTTGGATAGATTTAATATCTCCACCAGAGCCGCTGCAAAATCAACTCAATTAAACCTGGTGAAGAACAGAGCCTGTAGTCGTCTTCATGGAGCTCACAGAGCATGGTGTTTTCAGGTTTTTCACAGTGTTGAATGTTTGACACACAGGTCAGTTTGGTGTTTGAACCCCTGAATAACAGACTTCTGTACCGTCACACTCTGAGGCTCTTCTGACTGTATTCAGTCTGATTTTGAGCCGATTCCTGAAAGTTTGTGAGGCAGATCTTATTTAATGTTTCTTGCTTCCTCAGTTTGAAGCAGTACTAGCAGCTGCACACACACACACACATCTTCAGGTGTATTTCAACAAGCTGCCCCTCAGGTGATCTATGCAAAGGAAATGCCTGGATGTGTGAAATTGGATTAAATCAAATCTGCTCACACCTCACTTGATCTGCAGAGGAAACATGAAGCCAAAGTTTGTGTGAGCAGTTTCACAGTCAAACAGTTTGACTCTGAGGTCACGGGTCCGTCTCAGGGGTCGCACATTCATCTTCATTTATTTAGCACATTCAAAGCTGATGAGCTGAACTCCAACCAAGAGAGTTTTAAAAGAGATTACTGATCATCATTCCAGTTTCTGTAGATGTAAAATTAAAAGGCAGGGAGCTTGTAGCTGTGGGCCAAATCCAATTCACACACTAATGTACATGACACGTTCCAAGTGTAAAGGTGTTCACACTGATCACTGATGGTAGACAAGGAAAATGGCTTCAGGCAGAGTTCAACTACAAAACACACACGGACCACAAGCAGCGTTTTGTTCTCGGACCAAAGAAATGTGATTTTTTCTCTTTGTTGTGTTAAAATGTTGTGTGTGTGTGTGTGTGTGTGTGTGTGTGTCCACAGTTAAGTTAGCAAATGAGGCGAGGGAGTGAGCAGAGGAAGAGGACATGTCAGCTGTCAAGTGGCTGTCAGGTTATGTAAATGCAGGCGGAGCAGGAGCACAGCGAGGACACCGCGCTCAGGGAGCTGGAAAAAAATATGCGTCACTGTTCAAAATCAATCTGCATTGATTCCTCTGCAGCGACGTGATCTTCCAATAGCGGCTCAGTGTCAGAGGTCCAGCAGGCAGAGCGCTGTCACAGACACACACCACTCACTGAGCACGCATGAAAAAAATACATACATGTTTATTTTACAAGTAGGGCACATTATGTTTTTGTACAAACTGTAAACTAAATACTGTAATAATAACTCTGAGGGTTAAAAGCTCTGACATCACTTTCATGAATCAACACCCAAACATGTAAATAAAGAAAGAAACATAGAAAGAGTCAGTGACTGTTGCATCTTACTGTAGATTAAAACCCCACACTGGAGAAACACACAGCATGTAAGTCTGCTACACACATTAAGGATTTCTGAAGATAAAAAGCACTTGTGTTCATCACGACTACATTTTGAACATCATTGTACAATACTCTATCCCCGCACCCCCCTCCCACCCCCCTTTAAATACTGCCATGTAGGTTTTTCTCTTTGTTTTGTTTACATGAAGCTTTTTCACTGACTGGATGTCGAGGTAGGGACTCGTCTTTATCCTGGACTGAAGCGTCATCATTAAAATGCCCCCACAGTCCCTGCATGGGCCTGGAGCTCTGTGCAGCCCCATGCCACCCCCCCCACCCCCCCACCCCCACACCCGGGAAGAGGAGGGGGGGTGCTGCACTGTCAGACCTGCATAAATTGTCATTACTCATGTACTGCACTGATTGAGAGACCATGTACTGTCATCATAGCTCCCAGGCAGGAAGTTGTAGGGCAGCCTGGGGGGGAAACGCTCCGGATCAAACAAAGCACTCTCTGCTTGTGGGACCGTTGTCTGACATCAGTCTCCTCCCAAACCAGAGCAGCAGCAGCAGCAGCAGCAGCAGCAGCAGCAGCAGCAGCAGCAGCAGCAGCAGCAGCTGGAGAGACGAGTCATGGAGCTGACAAGGTGAAAGCTCAGGGGCTTTTAGATGGAGCCAAAGCACAGCAGATCATTTCAGCTCTCAGCTGGAGGTATGTTCCTATAAATGTGTACATACAGCATATTCCAGAAACATGTGGTAAACCTGGACATGCCAATAATGTCACCACAAATGGCAGATTAATCCCTGTATAACACCCCCACCCGCCACCCCCCAAACCTCAGCTTATAAAACACTGGTTAAATCACAGCATAAGCGACAGTACAGTCACATTCAGCCAAAAGTGAGAATTTTGGCAACAGCAACAACAACAATAATAATAATAATAATAATGATCGGGGGCAGGTGGGGCTTTGATTGAGCACCGACTCACCGACTGGAGAAGGGAAACAGTCGGCTCTGTCTGTTTAATAATAAATTCAATGTGTGTTAACACTGGGAACACTCTTCAAGTCGACAGAGGTAGCCAAGAGAAAGAGAAGAGAAAGAGAAAGAGAAATAGGAGAGTGGAGGGTGGAGGAGAGACCAGATCTCCCCTGAGGCAGCTCCCCTCCATGTCCAGTCCTGACACATTATGTGCAGTTCACGTTTTCATCACACGAGTTTGACTTGATGTGTTTGGGAATAATTAGGCATAAGAGGAGCTGTGAGGATGAACGTCTTTGAGCTGATATGGTTGAGAATTTCTATAAAGCGTCAGACACGGAGTAAAACCGCAAAGTTGTCGTGGATGAAATTGAATTTCTGCACTTGGAAAATTAAAAGAATACATGATAGCTAATCCAGATGAATCCAGTTAATAAATATTGGTTTTTAAGCGGATGGAGCTGAGGACAGGGAGCCAGAGAGGACAACGAGTTGCTTTTGTGTAACAAGCCAAGCCACATATTGAGCTAAAAGCTTTCCCCCGCTTTGTTGCCATCTAGATAGCATTGGATTTTCCACAGCAGGAAAATCAAATGCTACGTTCAAGACCAATTGCTTTCTATTGGATCAGTTCTTCCTTTGTCTGATGAGCAACAGTTTCACGGCTTCATGGACACACACAGCTCACAGTGGACGGTCAGCACACAACAACAGGACGGACGGACGCCACCGAGCAGAAAGATCCGTCTGAAAAGATCACTTAGTCCTCTCTAATGGAGTTTACTTCATCCTATAATAAACAATCATGAATTCTGTCTCCAATTAACTGGGCAGAGATAACGAAGAGGCTTTTTCTCTGACTTCCCACATTCAGACTCTTCTGCTCTTTGGCCTTGAGGTTTTTTGTGTTTAAAGCCACAGACACATAAAAGTTAAAAACGTAACTACAAAACTTAAGGAAAACAAAATGAAGCTGAATTCATTAGCACTAAAAAAAAACATCACTCACTTCGTTTTACACTCAGTGTTGTTTTACTTGGCCTGGTGTCAGCATTAGCTTATGGTCGCTAATGTTAGCAAACAATAGATGCATCAGGCTGCTAGCTTATTTAGCATTAGCATTGTACTTTTCAGTGGCCAGTGTTATCTGATTCCAACTCAACTATTTCTTTTAAACTGTTGTCATTTGCTAATTAACGGTCAAACATCAGTTTAATCTGAGCAGCTACTGACATTTAAAAACTGCCTGTTTGATCACTGTTGGAAAGATTTGACCTTTAACCCTAATTAACTGTATCAGGCACCAGTAGATCTGATTGTGGCAAACGACGACTCATTTACTTCAATAGTGCAGAGGTTTGTTCTAACATTAACATTTAAGGTACATGGCCATGGGGTTTTAGTGCTGCGCCCTTACTTTGAAATTTCTGCTGTCTGTGAGAGGAGACTGAATGAAAATATGTCCTGTATCTGTAAAGTAACCCTGATCCTGTCACACTGCTCCACAGCAGCACCACAGCTCAGCAGGACTCACAGCAGGAGCAACACACTCCATCAGAAATCTGCAAGTTTACTAAAGGTCACAAGGTGTCATTTGAATTCCAGATGAGCAAACAACAACACTGCTGCTAACTGCTAACTGCTGCTGCTGTTGTTACTGCTGCTGCTGCTGCTGTTGTTACTGCTGCTACTGCTGCTGCTGCTGCTGCTGTTGTTACTGCTGCTACTGCTGCTGCTGTTGTTACTGCTGCTACTGCTGTTGTTACTGCTGCTGCTGCTGCTACTGCTGTTGTTACTGCTGCTACTGCTGTTGTTACTGCTGTTGTTGCTGCTGCTGCTGCTGCTGCTGCTACTGCTGTTGTTACTGCTGCTGCTGCTGCTGCTGTTGTTACTGCTGCTGCTGGTGTTACTGCTGCTGCTGTTGTTACTGCTGCTGCTGCTGCTGCTGCTGCTGTTGTTACTGCTGCTGCTGGTGTTACTGCTGCTGCTGTTGTTACTGCTACTGCTGCTGCTGCTGCTGCTGTTGTTACTGCTGCTACTGCTGTTGTTACTGCTGCTGCTGCTGCTACTGCTGTTGTTACTGCTGCTACTGCTGTTGTTACTGCTGTTGTTGCTGCTGCTGCTGCTGCTGCTGCTGCTGCTACTGCTGGTGTTACTGCTGCTGCTGTTGTTACTGCTGCTGCTGCTGCTGCTGCTGTTGTTACTGCTGCTGCTGGTGTTACTGCTGCTGCTGTTGTTACTGCTACTGCTGCTGTTGCTGCTGCTGCTGCTGTTGTTGCTGCTGCTACTGCTGCTGCTGCTGCTGCTGCTGCTGCTGCTGCTGTTGTTGCTGCTGCTGCTGTTACTGCTGCTGCTGCTGCTGCTGCTGTTACTGCTGCTGCTGCTGTTGTTACTGCTGCTACTGCTGCTGCTGCTGCTGCTGCTGCTGCTGTTGTTACTGCTGCTGTTACTGCTGCTGCTGCTGCTGTTGTTACTGCTGCTGCTGCTGCTGCTGCTGCTGCTGTTGTTGCTGCTGCTGCTGCTGCTGCTGCTGCTGTTACTGCTGCTGCTGCTGTTGTTGTCACTGCTGCTTTTAGCTACTGTTGTTGTTGCTGCTGCTAACTGCTGCTGGGGCTCTGCCTCCTCTGTCCGAGTGCTCAGGTTTTACTTTAGTGATTCACATTCTTTTTTAATTACGGAGTGACAGCATCCGCCAAAAATAGAGTCAGTGGTGCCACTTAAAGTGGAAAGAGTACGGAATTAAAATGGAGGCTGCCAGAGGAGATGGTGAGGAGAGAAGAGGAAAACCAGAAAGGGAAGACATGGGCATGAGCAGAGCGTGGGAACAGTGAGGAGGAGAGGAGAGGAGGCTGGAGGACCCAGAGAGGGTTCAGACTATGAACAGGAAGTGAAGAGAAGAAAACTTGGCAGAACCAACCGTCTCACCTCTGGTCGTCAGAGGTCAAGACCACAACAGGGAGAGTGATGTAGTTCTTCCATCCCTCTTACTGTTCATCAGTCGGTCTGTGATCAGGTTTTATGAGATGATGCTCCATCATATTAATCAGATCGTTGTTACTTTGGTTTCTCAACTCATTTCAATTAAACTTAACAACCGCAGGGTTTTGAATTTGCAATTTAAAATGATGGTTAGAAACGTGCTGAAGAGAAAAAACTGCAATAAACAACTAATTATACTGTTTTATACCAAATCCACCCACATTGTTCTGTCCCCCACCAAACACATAGAAAGCACCTACCTACGAGACATTTTGCTACAAGTTACTACATCTTGCTCCACTGTAGATACTGTGTTAAGTCCTCAGTACTGTACAGTATACACATGCACATGTGCACATCTTTGAAACAGACAAAGATGTGCACATGTGCACACAGTGAGTGTTCTGCTTTTAATATTCACATTGTCAACATTTATCATCAAATGTGTCAATTTCATCAATAAATGCTGAGCATATTTTGCAGATAGTTAATCCAAGATAAAGTGCCTTTACTTTGAAACATTCTGTAGGGTTTTCCGTGTGGATGTTTGTCGACAGTCTCAGGTTCTGTAATATCTCACTCACTGTGTCTTCATACAGACGTCTGTCTCAGTGCTCCTCTGTCCATCTCAACAGGACACAGCTTTGTGTTGTCCGTTCTGTGTTATGGGATTGATCTTTTCCAGTGTGACCTCAGTGTCACTATCTAAATTCCCAGAGATGGCAGGGGAGAGTTTCTCCAGGGTGTTGTTGAGCATCCCCACCTCCATCTCCGCTCCACCTCCGTCCTTTTTCTGTAACTCCTCCTCCTGACACAGGATGCTATGGGGGATCACGTAGCTGGCTGATTGGTTGCCCTCCTTTGGGATGTGACTCTTGGGCTGATACTGACAGTTGGGGTTTGAGGTAGGGGCGCCCATGTTGTTGTTAATACTGACGATCTCAATGGCGTTGCTGCCCGGGCACAGCCGGTGGCAGCCCAGCAGGATGGAGAAGGCCTTACGGAAGTCTGCGTTGAAGGCATAGATGATGG
>MU269980.1:25197951-25217951 GCA_021432705.1 Caranx ignobilis | reverse complement strand
CATATTCTGGTAATCTCCAGCTACACACACACACACACACACTGGCATATGCTCATCGTTTTATGACCCCCTCTTCTTCTTCTTCTTCTTCCTCTTCGTCTCTTCATTTATATGAGAGGATAACAGAGTTGAACCATCTGGCAGCAGTTTCATTTGTTAAAGTGGGTTTATGAAGAAGTGGAATTATCAGTCATGCAAAAGGTTAATCTCTAAACATATTGCGCACGCACACACACACACACACACACACACACACACACACACACAGTATCTATTTATCTGGAGATTTCACAGCCCGTCTCTGTAAAGCTACAATAAATGACACTGAGGCAAAGAGCGCAGCTATAAAACGCTCTGACACAATTAATACAGTGATCACTTTTTACTTCTCCAACCAAATGTCACACAAATTAACATGTAAATGTCAGAGCTGCAGAAACACTCACAGATTACGTACAGTTTGTTTTCAATGAGTGTGAGTGGAAGCTTTCTCCTCATCAGAAACACACTCCACACAAACTGCAGTGATTAATCCGTGACAGTCATTTTCCTTAGGTGCGAAGTACGGTGGCCCAGATGGGTCAACACAATGCAGAAGTTGTTTCTCAGCTCTGGTTCAAGCCTCTCAAAAGAATCAGATCATATTCTGAGCATGAGACTTCGTCCACACATTTTCCACCAGGTTATTGGATCTGATGGGACAGTGTCTGTGTTTGAGTCCAGCTCTGATGTCTCAGAGACGTCCTGTAAGGTGAAGCTTGTGTTGGTGCTTGACAGAACCCTGACCCCTAACACCTGTCATTTATAAATCCATTTCTTTTTTCTTCTTTGTTTCTATTTTATTCTTTGTCTTATTTATCTGTTTTACACTGTGTGTTATTTATTATACATTTTAAACACAGTAACGTCTCAGCTTGGGATCAATAAAGTAGATATTATCTTATCAGACATGTCTGTTTGCTTTTTGTCTGAGCAGCAAATCCCAGATAAATGTTTGTTTTGAAGTGAACGCAGTGTCAATAAGACCAGTAGTCATTTCAGATTTGTTGTTTCTCCACAGGACTCACCCCCCCCCCCCCCCAGCTGCTGCACCTTTATCACCATGATAAGAACTGATATAAATCCAGCTGAGGTTGTAGAACAGTCATGGGTGAAATAAATCATCATGAGTGTTGGTTTCACATGAGAAACAAACAACAGCCTCCTGTGTTTGGTCTGTTCACCCTGTAAACTACATCATATTAAACAGCACATCATAAATATGGGTCATATTACTGCCAGACAATCAACAACAGTCACTGTGTGTGTGTGTGTGTGTGTGTGTGTGCTTTAGATTTGACCTCTGACCTCTATAAATGGCACAAATGAAAAGATAACGTATTGAATCTGTATTACATGTATTATTCTGATAATGCAGCAGCACCCAGTGTGTTGTTGTCAGCAGGTCTGAGCTCAGTCATGTTCCTTTACATAATATTTGACACAGTCATCGGTCGTGTCCTTCGCTGCCTCTTTGACCCAAACTGAGTGAATAAATGTGCAGCCACGCATGAAGACAAAGAGCTGGGTCTGAGGAACACACTGAAAGTGGCTTTAAAAGAAGAAAGACAGAAAAAGTGCAGCGTTGGCCAAAGGAATATTTCTGCTCATATGAAGTGAAGGGAGAAAGTGAAATGGAGTATTTTAAATGAAGGCCTCGCCATGACCTTCAACATGATGACGAACGTAAGGTGTTACCTGATGGTTTAAATGGTCGAGGTCTCTCTGTCTGTGTCTGTGCCAAGGAAGCAAACTCTTTCTGAGTCTATTTTTATCTCCTCTCCCCTGAAGTAAAACCTATCGAGAGCCTCCTCCGCTCAAACTCAAACTCGTCCTGACAAACCCTGGCTGTGTCTGTGGGAGCTGCGGCGCCCGATACGACGAGCAGCAGGACCGAAACATCAAAAAGCAAGAAACAATGTTTTAAGACATTTCAGAGCTCAGACCTCACAGCCCTGAGCACGTCACACACATGAAGACAAACCACTGGACATGTCATTCAGAAAGAGTGAAATTAAAAACCACATGAGCACCAGAGAGAGAGAGAGAGAGAGAGAGAGAGAGAGAGAGAGAGAGAGAGAGAGCTGTGTGTTTCTCACTGGAGATGATGTGTCATGTCTGACTCTTCTTCTTCTCCTTTACATCCTGAATGTGTAGCCCTGGTTAAAGGAGTGTTGTAGATGTATTGTTGGACACTGCAACCAGAGAAACAGCACATAAGACCCCAGATATAAAAGAGTCACTGAAACAGTGTTGAATCAACATTGTTTTGTCAACGTTAAGTCATTGAATCAACGAACTGAACTGAACTCTGAACCGTTGATTCAACATCAGTTTGTGCCCTCAAGTAATATTGAAACAATGTTTGAAAATTACCCACAGTTCATAGCTAATCAAATACAGGAGTCCTGGTCCTGGTCCAGATCCCAGTTCTGGTCCTGGTCCCGGTTCCGTTCAGGTTCTGGTACAGTCCCAGCTCCAGTGGTCCTGGTCCTGGTCCTGTCCCATTCCTATCACAGCATCTGGACCCTTTCAGGCTCTCACACTCACTCACTGACGGCTGACCTTGTTTAAGTCAGTCAGGGTTCAGGGCCTGAGAGGCAGGAGGGAAGGTTGTCTCCTCCTCCGCCTCCTCTGCTCCTCCTGCTTCTTCTGCTCCTCCTCTGCTCCTCCCGCTCCTCCTGCTTCTCCTCTCTCTCCTCCAGATGTTTTCTCACCTTCTCTGTCCTCACCCGCTCTTCTCATCATGTTCTGATGATGAACCAGCTGCTTCCTGGTTTGTCTGAATCGTTTCAAAAAATAGCAACTAAAGCAATTTCATTGGCCATTTACACTCCAACACATAGCTACAACATCGTAACACACACTCACACACACACACACACCCCTTCAGTGGTCTGACACAAGACACAAGGTCGTGGCATTTTCATGTCAGGACGGGATGAAAATAGAAAGAAGGCCGTGAGCTGGACAGACTGAGGCACAATGAGTCAGTGGGCTGATAACACAGACAGACTGGATCAGTGGGCTGAAAGCAGAAGGGTGTGTGTGTGTGTGTGTGTGTGTGAGAGAGAGACGTTGTCAGGTTTTCAGGGGCTTAGCTGCAGGTTTGAGCACCAGTCCTGCTGCAGGTCCCTGTGGACGTCTACAAACTGTTCTTCAACCCAAACACACTCAAAATATCTCCTGTCCCTTTATTCCAATCCCACCCCCCCACCCCACCCCTCTCTGTTTAACATATATTAAGCTAATGGAATAGCTGTTGTATCTGTGTCTATGTAATAACAATAAGCCTCACTGCAGCACAGTATCACAGCAAAGGGAACAGAGGAGGGACTGTGGTGGTGTGTGTGAGGTGAGCTCTTCTGCCTTGTCCACAGGGAATCACTGCCCTCTGCTGGTGGACACTGTGACATCACAGTCTGTGACGCTGAATGGCAGCACGAGGCCGGATCTGAGCTTAGTCAGGTGACTTCAGGCTTAACTCTGGGTTTCCCGTACTACGACGGTGGTTCACTTCTTACCGGGATACATCTCCATGGCAACTTCAACATACCTAGGGACACCGGAGTCGTGCGCTCTGCATCACACACACGCCACAAAGTTACATGTGAGCAACAGGCCAGTTTAGAGGAAGACACACATGTGATTCCTGTCATTCCTGTCAGATCCATCCCATAATGACGGAGCAGTGATTTTATTTAATCTTATGAACTTATGCATTTACACAGTCAGTGACTCTCTGCAGCACTTTCTCTACTCTGCTGCAGCGACTGTGTTTCTCTCTGTCTGGATTTGATCTTTTGCTCCTCGTTAGTGAAATACTCCGCTCTGCTGCTGCTGCTGTCAGACCTGTCCATGTCTGTGATTGGTCAGATGCTGCAAACCCCGCCCCTTTCATGTGAACGCGCTCATACGTCACCCTGGCTTGACTTAATGAGCTGATAACCGTCGTGTGACCGTTTAGCGTGATTGCGATTGTTGGGTTAAGTGAAGCCTGATAAAGGAAGATACCCTGGGTCTGTTGAACCTACAGGGCCCGGGTCTTCTTTTCATGAGAGATGTTAATGATGTGTAAACCGAAGTATGAACAACACTGTACAGGTTTAGAGAAGAGGAGGAACAGAAGAAAAGTTTAGACTGTTGAATCCTTACATGTGAGGCTTGTGTCGATGAAATCAACAAAAATAACACACATTCATCATAAGTAAGTATCGTGATAAATAACACGGTGATAATCACATTAAACTCGTACTGGCTGTAATATTACTGTGACAGAGACAACCTCAGTCCAGTGTTTACACGGAGCCGTAGACTCCAGCACCACAGAAGAAGAACACTGGCCTCAGGTGACTTTTCACCATAGAAACGTGTCAGACAGAAAAGAAGCGGGCCAACAGTCCCTCCGTTCAACAGGCGGTACCGCCTCACCTGTACATAACACTGACACCGTGTCAATGTCAGTTCAATGAACTCCGAGACTGAGGCCGGAATGAAACACACTCATCTATATTATCTTTATTGGAGGTCACCCATGTTGTGTCTCTTCTGTCTGCTCTAAATCTATGTCCCGGAAGTCAGGCCGTGACGCTTTCTGCGTCACATTACCAACAGCGGGAAAACTGCACTTTAACGGCTGAGCTGCGCGAGAGCAACAAACTGAGGCGAGTTTTACACGGACATATATATATATATAGATAGATATATGTATATTATATGTGTGTGACTGTATGTCCCTGCTGGTGTTCATATGTCTAATGAACGACGGAAGCCAGACTGGGACTGTGTGTCAACGCTGCTGCTGTGTAGCACCGAGCTAAAGTTGTGTTGTTAGCTTGACAGGTGAGAGCGGCTAACAGGACAACGACACGGTGTGTTCGTCTGTTCCACTGTCAATAAAGTTTTAAATAAGCCAACGAGTCTGCTCGGTGGAGAGGGCACACACTCAGTGGGTTAGTGTTACTATTACATTTACTCTGTGGACTGTAGCTGTGTTGTTGTTGATGATGTGTGAGTTGTACTAACACAACACATTCATTCAGATACCGGAACAAACCTTCACATCAGTAACTCACTCAGACCAAACCACACTGTTTGGCTGTTTCATCAAGGTCTCGGTGTAAATATTCATGTTGGAGTTTGTAGCTTTTCTTCTGCACACACCTGGAAAACACACCTGGATAGTTCACTTTAACCTTCCAACCACCGGTGCTCTGTAAGTAAGTCACATAAAGTAACTAAAGTCAGAGAGACTAAGTGAAGGTTAAACTCTCCTCCATCAAATTAGCTAATTAAGCAAGAAAACTGACAGGTGATGAATTAATATTATTCTAGTGAACCTGTTGACCCTGTGGAGGTCACAGGTCACAGGTCACAGCTTGTCTTTCTCCTAGTTGTATCATCCCTGATGAAGAACCTGAACGTCAGTCCGTCTCTAAACTTTGGTTCAGCTGAGCTCATGTAAATCAGATCCTGTCTCCATCACTGCTGCTGACTTCACCTTCTCTCTCTCTCTCTCAGACAGCAACCATGTCAAAGATCGATAAGATGAGCATCCTGGGCGTCAGGAGCTTTGGAGTGGAGGACAAAGACAAACAGGTCATATCCTTCTTCTCTCCTCTGACGGTGCTGGTTGGACCCAACGGAGCAGGGAAGACGGTACTGAAGCCTGACTGTGATGTGTGACCTGCAGACACCTGATGAGATCGTTCAGATCTAATGTTTTATAACTCGTCTTCTCTGTTTTCTTCTCAGACGATTATCGAGTGCCTTAAATACGCAACATCAGGAGAGCTGCCCCCTGGATCCAAAGGAGGCGCCTTCGTTCATGACCCAAAGGTGAGAGGTCACATCTTCAGCTGTAACAGCAGTCCCATTTCATTTCACACTGTCATGAAGGACAGTATCTCTGGAAGCTCTGTGTGTAGAAGGAACAGTTACTTTATGAGTTCCTCCTCTGATGGTTTCCCTGCGGCTTTTTGTTGTTAAAGTGAATTCCTCTTCCTGTCTGAATCCAGGACGCTCATGAGACAGACGTGCGAGCACAGATCCGTCTCTTGTTCACAGATGTGAACGGAGAGAAAGTGACCATCCATCGCTCCATGTCGTGCACTCAGAAGGCAAAGAGCAACACTTTCAAGAGCTTGGAACAGGTCATCACCAGGATAAAGTAAGTCACAGTCTGAAGCAGTGAAGTTTAAGGTCACGTGACCTCTTACTCCATGTGTGACCCCTGTCGTCTTTTATCCAGAGATGGAGACAAGGTGAGCTTATCATCAAAGTGTGGTGAACTGGACCGGGAGATGATTTCTGCCCTGGGAGTGGCGAAGCCTGTGCTGAACCACGTCATCTTCTGTCACCAAGAGGAGTCCAACTGGCCCCTGAGTGAGGGAAAGGCCCTCAAAGACAAGTTTGACTCCATCTTTGCTGCAACCAAGTAGGTGTTGTATTTGTTTTAATGGTCAATGCATCATATCAGCAGAAAAACCATTAGAGACACCATTCAGATGTGTGTTACCACCTGCTCGTCTCACCTCCAGGTACATCAAGGCTCTGGAGACGATGCGTCAGCTCCGACTCACTCAGAACCAGACGGTCAGAGAGTGTCAGGTGGAGCTCCGCTACCTGAAGCAGAACAAGGAGAAGGCCCAGCAGATCAGAGAGACGGTGGCCACGAAGGAGGCTCAGCTGATGGCCTCTAAAGACAGCGTCCAGCAGATAGAGAACCAGATCGACCCTCTGGAGGTTTGTACCATGTACAGTGTAATGCAAAGGGGATTAGGTACTAAATGTAAAGAAGAAAATAAGGATACAAGTAGTTTAGATAGATAGATAGATAGATAGATAGATAGATAGATAGATAGATAGATAGATAGATAGGTTTAGTCTGACTCAAGTCTGACTCATGCCTAAAGTGTATCACAGAAAAGTCCTCTATGTTATTATTTAAGTTATAATGATCAAAATCATTTTCAGACTCGACTGATGGATATCGACACTAAACTTGGGAAAGTGCTGAAGCTGGACAACGACATCAAGGCTTTAGAGAGCAGGAAGAAACAGATGGAGGAGGACAACCGGGAGCTGGAGGAAACGATGGAACAGGTAACTGATTGTGATATATACTTATTTATATTTTATGATGGAAAATGAATAACTGGATGGAAGGCTTGAGTATAATGTTAAAGAGAAAGTGGTACCGGCTTCTCGTCCCATCTCTTGGCCCAGTGAGAGCTGGTAAGAGGCTTTAAAGATGATTAAGGGTGTGTTTCAGTAAGAATGAGATGAAAGGATGAAAGTGAATGAAGATGAGGTTAAGAAGGAAGAATGCTGCAAGTCTCCCAGCAGCCTCTCTGAGTGAGGGTTCATTTATCCAGACACCTGCTCCACTGCTCCACACTCCACTCTGCATCAAGTGTCATTATCATAAGTGGGAAACAAGCAAAACGACAGCAGATGGTGAATGAGGTTGTTGTTCAAACATTGAGTCTTACATCAGAAATATGGAGCTGGAGAAGTTATCTATGACCTGCAGCAGGTGTTTTGTGCTGTAAATCCAACAGTTGATGCAGTTGATCTTAAATATTACGTAATAATTCTGCTCCTGCAGCACGTGCACACCTGAATGAAACAGACAATGTGTGTGTCGGTGCTTTTATCCAGATGACTCTTAAATATTCCATGGTGCAGTCAAACCTCTGAGTCTGATCTCAGTCTGAGCTTCACCTGACCTGACCTGTGTGTGCATGTGTGTGTGTGTGCAGGTGTTTCAGGGTTCAGACGAGCAGCTGCAGGACATTTATCAGAACCACCAGAGGACGGTGAAGGAGAAGGAGCGCAGGCTGACAGACTGTCAGAAGGAGGTGGAGAGAGCTGCTCGGGAGTGTCAGAGGCTGAGCAGAGTCAAGGCCGATCTCCTGGTGGAACAAGGTACTGACGTCTCTGCACGTCTGCAAGATTACTTCTCCTGTGTTTATATTTGACAACACAATGTCAGTGATAGACAGATGGAAGGATGGACAGACAGGTCAGATAAAGTCCTCCTCTCCTCTCCCAGGTCGTCTTCAGCTGGAGGCTGATCGCCACGCCCAAAACATCAAGAACCGTGACGCCCAGGTGAGAGTGGAAAAAAAACCCACCTCTGTATACCTGCACTTACATTTCAAAGTCCAGGTCTTGTTACTATAAAGAATGTAAATAAGGTAAAGCACTGACCTGTCTGTTCCTCAGGTTCGCTCTCTGTCGTCCTATCTCGAGATGGAGGGTTACGACCGACCGCCCTTTACCGCTCTGCAGCTGCAGAGTTTTCACCGTCACGTCACTCAGAGACAGGAGCAGGAAAAAGAAACGCTCGCTCAGGTTTTGGTGAGAAATTTATACACCATCACCACCATCATCATCATCATCATCATTATTATTACTATTAGTAGTAGTATAATTGCAGGAAAGATTTTCAGACATGTTCACTTCCTGATCGTCATGCCCAGTGTCTCCTCTCCTGCTCCCTCTGCTCAGATGGACCTCCAGGAGAAGGAGCAGCAGAAGCAGCAGTCCATTGATGAGATGAGGGATAAGAAGACCGGTCTGGAGAGAACAGTGGAGCTGAAGAGAGACCTGCAGGGAAAGAAGCAGCAGGAGATGAGGAACGTCAGAGCGGAGCTGCAGAGGCTGGAGGGTTCATCGACTCGACTGCAGGAGCTGGAGAGTGAACTGTCCAAAGCAGTGAGTATGAGAGAGAGAGGATGTGATGAGGTCTGTTGTTGTCAGTGAATCTCTGTAAAACACCTGTTTAATGATCAGTTTCATCACTGTGCATGAATTAGTTTTAGCTGCAGTTCTTTTCAAGATAATATCTAAATACAGAAATTTTTACACATTTAAACTTTATCTCAGTGTACCTCTACACTAATGTGCAGCTGTGTACTCATAAATAACATACATAACCCTTTGTCCTCACCTGTCCTGTCCTGACTGCTTCACTCACTGTGTTTTCTTGTGCAGGAGCGTGAGCTGCAGAGCGCTGTGCAGAACTCCAGCGTGGACGAGCTGAAGGCCGAGGTCGTGGAGCTCCAGAGGGAGAAGGCCGAACTTGACCGTGCACAGAGAGCGCTGGACCAGGAGATGGAGACACTCAACACACACACCACAGCACGCACACAGATGGAGATGCTGAAGAAAGACAAGGTGATGTGTAACCAGTGGTTTTCAGTATTCCCCTCTGTGTGTTCTCAGGTTAGAGCTGGAGACACTGACATTGGTTTTAAAATATCAGACACACAGCCTGTTGTTTCCTTCGCTCTGTTTGTGTCTGCCCTCCCTTAGTGAAAGTGAACTCATCTGTTGGCTTTTCTTTTTGTTCTCTTTCCTTATTGGATCCTGTTGTCTTTCCTTTCTCTGTTGGCTCTCCTCTTGTCTTTCCTCTCTCTCTTTCTCTCTGTCTCTCTTGTTCTTCCAGACTGAAAAGGAGGACCAGGTACGAAAGATCAAGTCTCGTCACAACGAGGATCTGGTGTCACTACTGGGTCACTTTCCCAACAAGAGGGAGCTGGAGGACTGGATCTATGCCAAGTCCAAGGAAATCAACGGCACCAGGGACAGACTCGCCAAACTCAAGTTAGTTAGATTTTACAGTTGGATTTAAAGGGATAGTTCAACATTTTGGCAAATTTGCCTATTGCCATATTCCCTGTAGTCATAGGAGTAGGTTCACCTTTACGGTTTACCTTTAATCATCAGTGCATGTTGTTGTGAGACCCGCAGGGTAGAGACACGTGTGTTTTATGAGTTTTGAGGGACAGGGGACCTTGGACCGTCCACCTCCGTTGTGTTCGCTGAGCACCTTGTGTCTCTGCCCCACGGATCTCAAAACAACATGCACCGATAATTAAAGGCAATGAACCTGCTCCTATGACTATAGGGATTATCGCAATAGGCAAATTTGCCAAAACGTCAAACTATCCCTTTAATAAGTAAAGACGTCAGGTATTTCAAGTACTGAATCTGTAGATGGTTTGGTAAGAGCTGTAGTCCTGTTAAAATCTTAAATATACACATTATGAGAGAGAGTTCCTGTGATTTTTCATTTTCCTCAGCAAGGACCTGGCATCGAGCGAGCAGAATAAAAACCACATCTCTGCTGAGCTGCGTAAGAAGGAGCAGCAGTTGACCAGTGACGAGGAGAAGTTCTTCCAAGTGTGTGGCAGCCAGGATCTGGAGCAGGACCTGGGCAAGCTGGGGGAAGATCTGGAGAAGATCTCCAAACAAAGAGGTAAACACTCCGGAAATATTAAAGAATAGAAAACAGACAGGTGACTCATTGTCTTTAATTTGGTCTTTATCTAGTTATGGTAAATAAAATGAATGACATCGTGTCATACCAGATAAGGACAGATGTGTCATGACTCCACATCTGGCAGCGAGGACAGTAAACATCATTATAACCTTATAGTGGCCTCCTGTCGTTGTGTCAGTCACCCACACATCTGTCTCTCTGCCCGTCGTCATGCAGCCATGTTGGCTGGAGCCACAGCCGTCTACACCCAGTTCATCAGCCAGCTGACGGAGGACAGAGAGCCCTGCTGTCCTGTCTGCCAGAGGACGTTCCCCTCGGAGTCGGAGCTGCAGGACGTCATCAGCGACATGCAGTCCAAACTCCGCCTGGTTCCAGACAAGCTGAAGAACACTGAGCAGGACCTGAAGAGGAAGGAGAGGAGGAGGGATGAGATGATGTCTCTCAGACCCGTCAGGTAGGGAAACCTGAATCTATGACAGGTGGATTTTATCACTGAACCTGTCAGTGTCAGTGAAAACTTTTTTTTTTTTCTAAAATCTGAAGTGCTTGAATTTACTCTGATATAAAAAAGAGAAAAGCAGTGACATTATACAAAGCATCAGATAAAACCAGCACAATCTTAACAAAGTAAGTATGTGTTTAGGGTTGACCTCCTCCTGCTGCTGCTGATCCTAAAGTCATCTGAACTTCCTCTCACATTATCCCCACACGATGAGGAGGATCCGCAACAGTCAAGTCAACTAGATAAAAATGTCCCAGCTGTATTTCTCCATTCACCCAAACACAACACAGATCAGACTGGAGACTGGCCTGTCGTTCTAAAAATAGATCTTCAGCTTTCATCTGTTCATTCAAGCTGCACAGTGTGTGGAGTCGTGAGCCGCCCACCAGGGCCGAGCACCACCACACTGTTGTACTGTTACACCGAACTTCAGTCAGGAGAATTAATTATGGACCATCAGAGGTCATGTTTCAAGTGAAGCAGCTCCTGGTGTTGGTACAGTTGGCATTTGATTCCTCATAGTTTTCTGTAACTTGTTTCATAACCTCTTCAGTTTCTGTGTGTTTGCTGAGCCACAATAACTAACTGTGTGTTCATCATTCACCTCAGCAGTTAAATTAAATACGCAGGATCCTGATTGTACCTTCAGATGAACTGATGGACTGATACACGCTCCAGGTTTTGCCAAAAAAGCTCAAGAATAATGTTGTTAAAATAAATCCACTTCTCTATAATTGTTTACACTCAGAACCTCGTCAAAAGTCAGAATGACAGTAACAGATAACGACCAAAATAAACCTAAAGCAGAGCTTCCTCAGAGGTGGACTGTGTGTTTTAAAGGTAAGGACTAATTCAACAATCCATTATAAAAATAACCTGAGGAGGAGACAGCAGCTTAATGAGCTGAGCTCCACTAGATGGAGCTGGATTCTCATGTGATGGAGGTTTAATCCTCGTTCTCCTCCTGTCCTGAGCAGAACCCGTCAGCTGAGAGTGAAGTGACCCAGAAGATCCTCTGTCTTTTTTCACTTAACTGCCATTAAGATTGAAGATATCCAGAAGAACTGAATCTACTGATCTTTCTGAGCTGAAGCTCATTCAGAGGAAACAAACTGAAACTACTTGAAAACAAAAGAAACCCATCAAACACTTTCAAAATAAAATACTTTGTGCACCAATCAGAAAAGATTTCAGTGTCCAGGTGTACGAACCATCTCTAGCTTCAGAGGCATCCTGAGCAAATAACTGAACCTCCCTCCACTGTCTCTGCTCCTGAACCTCCTGAACCTGAATCTGTACAGAGTGTGATGTCTCTGTGGAGGAGACATCACCCAAAGACCACAGGGTGACAGTAAGTCCACGATCACAAAGCCCACCTAAAATCTGAACTGAGGCTGACTCATACATGCAGCCCTTTGTCCTCACTCTTTACTACACACACACACATCACACTGAATAATCTGATTCTCACCCATGAAAGAGGACAGACTCCTCCCCCCACTGTTGTCGTGACGACATCAGCAGGTGAAATCTGATGCTGAAATATCAACCTGACCTGAGACACAGGTGTCTTCAGGTGTTAGACAGTCCAGACATGAAGCTGTCTCAGGGGATCAGATCATAGATCACTGAGGAGCATGATTCCTCTCATGGACGTCCATTCATTTCTCCACTGGAGAGTCACCACAGACAGTCAAAGACGCCTTTGTCTCTCTCCTCAGAGTGTCTCTTGTCTCTCTCATGTCTCCAGACAGACCATTGTGCAGCTGCAGGAGAAGGAGCTGCCTGAGCTGAGGAACCGTCTGCAGGCCGTGAACAGAGAAATCGAGAGGCTGAAGGGCGATGTGGAGGAGCAGGAGACTCTGCTGGGTACCCTGATGTCAGAGGAGGACACAGCCAAGGCCTGCCTGCAAGACATCTCTCTCATGGACAGATACCTGGTACCGTTCTCCTGTCTGTCTCTGTCCAACATGGTCACTCATCCTAAACAGACAAAACCAGCTCCTGCCTCTTCATCTTCATCATTCACTCTCTCTTCCATGTTTCATCCTCTCTTCTTTTTGATGAACTCTCTTCCTCTCTGTCTTTCTCTCCAGATGGACCTTAAAGAGGTGGACAGGAAAATAGCTCAACAGGCAGCCAAACTCCAGGGAGTGGACCTGAGCAGAACCGTCCAGCAAGTCAGTCAGGAGAAACAAGAAACTCAGCACAAGTTAGACACCAGTAAGATCAAAGACACAGCGAGTTTCCTGACATCAGTGAGATACGGTGCCAAATGAATTACACAACACATGGTGCAACCACACAAACAATTTACTGGCAGTAAGAATTAAAACCCATCACCTGTTTCATCCACTCACACAGTCACACAGACTTCCCATCAGGCTGTAGCTGGACTTTTCTTTTCTTCATCCTTGCAGCCTCCAGTAGGATGGATCTGAAACGTAAACTGATCCAGGACCAGCAGGATCAGATTCAGATGCTGAAAAGTGCAGTGAACGAGACAAAAGCAGAGAAGCTGCAGCTGAGCAGTGACATGCAGAAACAGCAGCAGCTGGAAGAACAGTGTGTCGAGTTCGTCGCTGAGATCCAGACTTTAACCAGGGACATCAGGGTACGCCTGTTTGTTCATGCAAGCTTCACCGTCTCATATCTTGATATAGAATTAATTAATATATATAAATCAGAGTCTGCTCTCTATGTATCTCTGTCAAGCTGCTGTCTTCTCCAACCAGGACGCTAAGGAGCAGCTGTCTCCTCTGTCTGCCGCTCTGGAGAAGCTGCAGCAGGAGAAGCAGGAGCTGGTGGAGCGCAGGAGGCAGAGACAGGAGGAAGGACAGGAGAAGGTGATTGTAAAAAGCATCTACTGTTGTGTTTTTAGGTTTTTTTTTTTTTTCATTATCTGATAATTAAATGATGACTGGAAATGTGACTCTTCATGTTCGTCTGTGACAGTTGAGTGCCATCAAAGACAGAGTAAAGGCCGTCACCACGCTGGAGAGAGACATCACCAAGTACACTGATGAAGGCAAAGATGAATACAAAGAGGTGACGTGTTGTGCAGCATCGAACTCATACATATTAATCTGTTCTGTTCTTATTTCTGCTTGTGACATGTTGGGACATTAAACACCATGGTTACCATAGAAGATACATGAGCATCTCTGAAATTACTTCTAATACTTTTCTATATTTGTTGTAGATGTTTGGCTCTGACTGTGTTGAGTTAAAGACTCTGAGAGTTTTGACCTGCCTAAATGACACTGTGTGCTTTTGTTGCAGCAAAAAGAGTCTGAGCTTCAGGAAACCAACACTCAGCTCCATGAGGCTGAGAAGCAGAAGGAGAAGATCAGCAAGGAGATGGGAAACATCCGTCAGGACATCGACACTCAGAAGGTTCAGCTTCTTCTCCTGTCACAGTTGTAAATACAGTCAGCTGTCACCCTGCTCACAGCCTCCATCAGGAGGAGGAGGAGTCTTAAAGTGTCCACACTTCACCTGTGGCCTTCATCTTGACAGTGAACCTCTCTCCAGCTCCTCCTCTGTTTATTCCATCACCCAGTTGTTAATAGTAAATATATATTCAACATTTTCACTCTTGCAGGTGCAAGAGCGCTGGTTGCAGGACAACCTGACCCTGAGGAAGCGTGTGGAGGAGCTGAAGGAAGTTGAAGCTAAACACGAGGCTCTTCTCAAAGACATCGGCAACATGCAGGTCATGCAGCTGCGCCAGTAAGAACTCTGTGCATTCATCAATCAGTCACACGTCAGATCAATACACCTCGAACCAATCAGTCTCCTCTACGTCACATCTGAATGTAGAGTATGTAATGTAGAAGTGACTCAGTGTTTTCCCCTCTTCTTCTTCTTCTGTGGTCTCTAAGAGAGCGTCGTGAAGCAGAACGCAGGCTGGAGGACTTGAAGAGGAACCGCAATGTAGCTATGGGTCGTCAGAAAGGCTTCGAGGAGGAGATTCTGCGCTACAGGTGAACCTCACATGTGTCTGATACCTGAGCTCAGGTGAGTGCTGAGCTGCTCTGAGCAGGTTATGACTTTAATCCTCTCTGAATCGTTCAGGAAAGAGCTGCGAGAGGATCAGTACGACAAAGCTGAGGAGCGCTACAAAAACAAGATGATCGTCATGAGGACCACAGAGCTGGTCATCAAAGACCTGGACCTCTACTACAAGGCCCTGGATCAGTGAGTGACACACACACACACACACACACAGACAGACACACAAACACACACACACACACACCACAGAGTTGACACAACAAAGGGATTCTAAGTAAGTTCAGTTCTTGGATTTTATTGGGGTTAAATCATGACCGATATTCAAACTAAGAACCAGTTACAGGGAATTTAGGTCGAGAGGATGAAACCACTAGAAGACGTCATCCAGGGAAACTCAGTGTTCACGTACACACTGACACAAAGTGAAACAGACATGAAACAAAGAGACAAAAGCCGAATCAAATCGAAACCATGGAGACAATGTGTCAGCGTGTCTGCTTTACTACCAGTATCTTAAAAACACAGACCATGGTGTTGTTGTTGTTGTTGTTGTTGTTGTTGTTGTTGTTGTTGTTGTTGTTGTTGTTGCTACATGAAAACAACAGACAACTGTTTTACTGTTTAGAGGTTTGTGCTTTCAAAACAATGACAGACCAAGCTGAGATCTGGTTCACAGCAGGCTGCGAAGGTCAAAATGTAGGAAATCAGTTTACAGTGTTCGATGATTATTGAAGACAATAATTTAACAATAAGCAACAAGCTACAGACAAACAGAGCAAGACACAGTAAAAGTAGGTGAGCTGTGTGTGTTGGAAGAACTGTGGAAGGTCTAGATGTATTTGAACTTCAGTGGTTTTCCTGAGATGAGCTGCTCTTGCTGAGATCATCAGAACCACCACAAAGAGTCGAGATTGCTGTTCAGAAAGTCGGTCGCCTCAGTGGGAGAACGCTGCGCACTGATGTCAGTTCTCATGTACTCCTCCTGATAATGATGAGGGGGTGTTTCGGAGACACAGCGTCATTTACCGTCTGGTGAAGGTTTGATTACTCTGCAGGTCTGGACAAGGTGACGTTTTCTATATCTACAACAACACAACCCGAAAAAGACCTAAAATACTCATGAGGTCAAGTCAGAACTTCCTGTAGGTCCAGAAGCCAAGGAGAATAAGTGAGTTTTTAGAGAGGAACCAGCATGTCGAACGTGCAACAGCAAACTGCTCAGCCTGGATGTCCAGACCTGTGGACAGCCAGCAGCAGCTCACTGCAGGATCTGAGGGCTCGGACTGGATCCTGAACTTGTGTCAGTGCTGCCATTGAAGTAAGGCCAGAACAGAGATAGATATGATCTGGATTTCAACTGCCAGTGAAAAGACGAGCAGCAGCTGCAGGTGGCGGAGCGAGCTGTGGTCGAAGCCAACGTACAGACACCTGCACACACGGCCTATAATCTAAAAACTGAGCCTTCAATCAGGTCAGACCTCTGGGAGGCTGTGATTTGGTCTGATTGTGTCTCTGTTTCCTGTCATTTCACTTGAATTTGTGCATAATTGAAAGTGTCACACTGTCAGTGAGCCACAGGCTGCTCTGCACCAAAGGTCCAGCTCCTCTCTACTCTCTAATGTGGAATTAGCTGGTTGATCAGGAGAGTCACTTCCTGTCAAGATGGAGGGTCACTTCCTGTCAAGATGGCGACAGCCATGCTGTAACCTGTGGATGACGTCACGCCCTCCTTTGTTAACAGTCCACGGATAGAGCAGGTACTTTGCTTTTCCTCTGCAGTGTTGGAACAACAGCCGATATAAAGACAGTAAAAAAGCTTGAAAACATAAACAGTGAAGGATCATATTCACAATATTAAAGACATTGACACATCCAGTCACAGGATCATGGTCTTTTCCAGTCTCACAGCTCGACCGTCATGTTTTAGTGCCACGGGGCTGATGCCTGAGGCACCGGCCTCCACAGCTGGGGACAGCTGCTGGCATGGTCCGGGCTGGAGAGGGTGACATCCTCAGCTAGAGAGGGAGAAGGTCTAAAAGTCGTCTGAAACTTTTCTCTCTAACTTGTCTTCCTGGAAACAAATGACAGAGAGAGACTGACAGCATTTACACAGTGAGCCTCTGAGGGAGGCCAGGTCCCTCCCTGCTCCCCACTGACTAATACAAAGACTTTCTGAGAGAAACAGAACAGACCTGTATATAACTCGCAATGGTTTCCAAAATATTTACTGTAGAAACACCAACGTCATATCAGAGTGTTCAGGAAGTCCTCTGGACGCTCACAGCCTGCAACCTCTGAGCCTCAGGCCAGAGCCACAGCTGAGACCAATTCATTGATCAGAGACTCCTCTGATATCTCTGCACTTCATCTACTTCTGAGCCCCGTCTCCCATACGTTTATACCAAGTCAACACAGAGCGGTTTTTCCACCTCTACAGTGTCAGGAGGCCGATGGACAAAACCAGAGAGCAGTTTGGTCTGGATTAGAGCATTGGACTGGTTTCAGTCTCTGACCGTCACCACTTGTATTAACCAGATTACAGCGGTGGGCTACAATCTGATAGCTGTGGTGTCACTCACATGAATTCATCATAGAAAAGTATGTTTTTCACTCAGGCATCATGTTCATCACTCACGACAAAGACCAGTCAGGTTCAGTCACCTCAGAGCAGCCGGCTGTGTCTGATGGCCTATATTGATTATGTGTTGCTCTCAATGAAGGTCACAGTCAGACTTAATTCAACAGATTTTTATTGGTATAAGCAATAAACTCAAATGTTATTATACACAAACAGTATTGTGTTTACGGAGGGTGTTCAATGTGTTTAACTATGTAATAATGATGTAGAGATATCAGCTGTGTTGAGGTGAGTACATGCAGTTATAGATGATATGTGCACTTTCTTTGGTCGATGGTGACAGATACAAGCCAGCTGGTTGGTTAGAGGGCTGCTTTCAGCCTTACTGAGCGACGGCAGGTGTCAGCCTCTCTGCTCCAGCTGCCCTGTGGTGAATCAGTCTGAAACACTTACACTTATTTTCACAGCAGCCAGAGCAGAGACAAAGATTTGTGGTGAAGGAATTGCACGTTGCTGCAGTCGCCGAGTTTCCTGTGTGTAGGTGGACACGTCAATAGTAATGAATTTTGACTTTGTCCTTTATCTTCTGTCACCATAACCTAATAACAAACAAGGCAGTGACTAATTGATCAGACGATTGACAGGGGGAGAACAACCTGGGTTTTCCCCCAGATTTTTGTGACGGCTCAGGAGCTTCGGGGGGGTGGGGTGGGGGTGTCAGACTGTAATTAACAACTGAAAGAGTTGGTGGATGTGAAGTGCAGTTTTGTCCTGGTCTGACAGAGTGTGTTTACACCAGCTGCTCCAGGCTTCTTCAGTGTGACGATGAGTTTCACTTCTCTTTGCAAACAAAACATGACCCTGACATTTTAATTTACTGCTCTTCACATTGATCTCTCATTTTTATTCAGAATATAATCAAATGCAAAACGGTTCTTTGAACGTATGTGTGTAATATCTTAGATCATCGTGTCTTGTAGGTTGTGCAATGGAGAATCAGCCATGCATTTTATGAGACAACAATCACTACCCCAAGTGAACTCTAAGAGTGACTTATCACAGAGTGTCAGGTTTGTTTTTCAGAGTTACAACCACATAACTATCACTGGCATCGTTGCAATGTGGCACCAGCTCTGCATTTGCACTGGTGATAAAAATATGCACATCATTGAAAATTTATCAGCAGGTCTGCATAGCATGACAGTGTACATCTGCACCGGGGGAGTTTCAGTTCTAAAACAAGAGTTTATCATCTCGTAAGACGAGACGCAGACTCTTGCTACTACTTACTGTTTTTGTTTTGAATCTTTCTTCATATTGTTATTACTTTTTCTTTCTTGCATCGTCACAGAGGAAGCTGGAATATAAAACCTTTTGATTGCTGGGTGTAAAGGCAGAAGTTAGAGAGCAGGAGCTCATCATGTGTGATAGCATCGGAGCGGAGAACACAACATGAACTTATCATTTACCCCTGCATGTGGGTAAGTCTCCAGTAATTGCTCCGTTATCAAGATGTAAGTGGGGTCGAAGCAGACTGGCACCCGAGCAGATATCCAGGTCACGGTTTCTGTCTGAATACACAGGACATGATGCATTCATGTTAATATCCACCTCCTCCTCTGTCTTCCACCTCATTAAGCAGATAATTAAACAAGATGTGTCAGTTGCACATTTATCGTCGTGTGTGTGTTCAGATGCAGGACAGTTACTGACGCATGTGTAGATTCATGCTCTCGTGTCTGATTCAAGGTGTTTCAGTCAGGCTCAGGCTCCTGGGTCACACACACTGGTGCAGTCAAAACTTAATGTCAGTTCAAAGTTCCTGATGTGCAGACAAGTAGATCATACATGTTTCAGTCTGAACGCAGCAGAGTCTTTACCTTTCTTTGATTAAAAGAGTTTTTATCTTCGGTCATCATCACTGTCAGAGACAGAAAAGATGAGAAGAGATCATTTCTTTAAATAAAGACAGTGCAGGACTGAAAGATGAGCACTCGTCTGTTCCGCCTCTCACTGTCTGTCGCACTAGTTTGACCCTGTTGTTTACAGTTTAACATCACCTTCAGTAAAAGAGACTGGGCTCTGATTTGGCCACATTACATAATGATAATAATAACAGTGATGATCTCAGAACTTATTGACAGTGTAACGTCTTCATGCTCCTCTGCTCTGACTGTCTGCATGTGTTTACTGCACCACCATGTGTTTCTATACCTGATTGTCATAATAAAAGAGATATAGAGATATATTCAAAGTATGTACCGTGTGCTATTGAGCACAGCAAAGCAGCACGACGGCACTAACACAACAACAATGACCTGTTTTTACTGTGTGTCACTGTGTCTGTGCTGCAGCAGAGAGACTCTGTCAGCAGCTGTTAACAGATAAAATATATAAAATGAGAACAAAAGGCAGAGTGCTGAAGCCTTAAAGTAACTCCACTGTGGACTGATGATGTTGTTTAATATATATAATGTAAATATAACATAATGAAGGATTGTTGTATGTGTCAGTGGTGGTGGTGGTGTCATGTCGGCCGG
The DNA here is from genome assembly GCA_021432705.1 of Caranx ignobilis. Taxonomy (NCBI): domain Eukaryota; kingdom Metazoa; phylum Chordata; class Actinopteri; order Carangiformes; family Carangidae; genus Caranx; species Caranx ignobilis. The sequence continues at coordinate 25,197,984 of MU269980.1, read as the reverse complement.
TACCTGAGCAGCAGGAGGCCGTGAGCCTGAACA
>MU269980.1:25057951-25192951 GCA_021432705.1 Caranx ignobilis | reverse complement strand
ATAATGAATGTACAAACAAACCACTTTTAGATTCTACAGAGCTCTGACTTAATGATTTATCAGATGTTTTATTATTAATGTGACAGAACAACTGGACATGTGACTTTGTGAATGTACAGTGTGTACGTACGTTCACAGGTTTCTCTGTCATTTCTGCAGAGTCATGGCCACAGACTAAAACTCAAGTCCAAGTTCACTTTACCTCCGTCACTCGTCTTTGTGTCGCTGCTTCTCTTCCTCTTTCATCTGTTGCATCTTAATCACTTTCTTTAAATTTTGATCCTGATCCACTGATTCTCATTTGAAATTGACTTGAGCCGTGTCTTGTATATGGAGGCTCAGAGGGGCAGATGGGTGATGATCACTGTTTGTTTCTGTTATTAATCACATTAGTCAGAAAATGCTGCAGTGCTTTTATGGCTATCGCTGCTTCAGGCCACGTGTGTGTGTGTTTCTGATCAGTGAGGACACGTGTCAGACGAGATGTTTCTCAGTATTCAGGAAAGCAGCAGCCGCTCGACTTCACTGATAGGCTGCTTATCGTTTCCAGCCTTTGTTGTCAATCAATCTGATTGGGACCAGAAACGTTCTGCAGCTGTCACAATAATCACAAGATGAATCTGCTGCTTTAGTCCAAGTCACTGCCTTAGAGTCAGTTGTGCAACGTGTTCATCACCGAACACTGTGGCAGCATGGCACCATTACCATGGCTTTACATTTATATTATTACAAGTGTGCACCAAGTGTGGGGTGGCCCCGGGGCCCCAGAGACACCAGGGGCCTCAGTTCTGCACATTTCACTGTGAGTCAGATGTTTTGTGGTGATTATACATAAAAATCCCTTTTTTACACAGCACTTTTAAAACGAGTTTACAAAGTGCTTAAATACATAAAAGCAGAAACAACAGAGAGAGAGTGCGATGAAGAATACGTGAGTCAAACGTATTTATATAAAACCAATAATTACCATCATTATTATCATCAGTCATTCTTTTCACCACATCATCCAGGTGACTGCACAGACACACAGAGTGCCCCCCAGTGGTCCAATCCAGACATCAGTGACATGATGAAGTGTCTGTTCCTCTGAACGTCTCACAGTGGAGCTTCACTCGTGTTTTTAGAGAAATGACTGTAAACAACCCAAACACACACACTGATCCATAAAAGCTGAGCACAGTGCAGTTATTTAGATTCCACCTGTGTGATTGTTGCCTATGATCATGATTATTGCTTCCCTATAATATTTCAGTCACTTCTGGGTAAAACCCACATGAGATGTCGTCACTCCGTGGTCTCGCCATCATGCATGATTCATTTTTTGATTTTCATCTTGAGAACCAGTCCCACTGTTACTGGATCCATCTTTAACATACGTGACACGGCGATTCCAGTCACTTACAGACGGAAGTGACTGGAAGAGAGACGAGCAGTGCATGGGCTGTGGAACCACATGTCTCCTCACTGGTTCACAATGAAGAGACAGCAGGGAGTACAGAGTGCTCTAAACAGAAACAACAAGTAAACTCCAGGTGATGCAAGAGATTGTCATTGTGGTTGAGTTGGTGTGAAATGGTGTGCAGAGAGTAAGGCAAGGCAATTTTATTTCTTTAGCCTTTACACAGCATTATGACAACATGCTCTGCCCTTAGACCCTCACATCGACTGAGGAAAACTCCCAACAAAACCCTTTCACAGGGAAAAAATGGAGAAACCTCAGGGCGAGCAACAGAGGAGGGATCCCTCACCCAGGACGGGCTGACGTGACGTAGATCTAGTACACAGACAATAGTAAGAGTAATCTGCACTGTTGCTCCCTGAGGTATATTCACACTCCTCCGCCCTGTCCTTGAGGCCCAGTGTCTGCTCACTGGTCCTGTGCACCAGTGCCAGGGCTCCACACTAACCTATTTCACTGGGAGCACTGTGGCCCCCCTAACTTAAAATTTTAGGAGCACAAGCAGAAGACTCGGGGTGCACACTGTAAACAGGCTTTCAAAGCAAATATCCACACTTCCATTTCATTCATGATCCTCACACACCTTGGCCCCGTCACCTGTAAAGACAGATTCCAGATCAGCAAATCTACTCGTTGCACATGTAGATGAAAAATGTACCTGCACCGTCTCTAATTTTAGGGTGCAAACGCCCCCCTGCAGTCTGGAGCCCTCAGTGGTGTGGGCTGATTAGTTCTAGTGGGTGTGTGGAGATGACGGGAACAAAGCTGCAGGTGGTCCACACGGTCATGATGGCCGCCCTCTACGTCACCTCATGGTGCTGATGTGTGGTTGGTGTCACTCTGGAAACACCCAGGATGTGAACAATGACAAAACCACTTCTTACAAGGTTTTTTTTTTTCCACCCTATAGATTGAGTTCACAGAAACATACCTCCGTTCGCAGCCACGCTGTAATCAGTCTCATCTTATCTTCACATAACCGACACTTTTCTTTGTAATGGAGGGGAAAGTCGAATGCGTAGGCCAGGACCTGTATAAATCCTGAGCTGTCTCACAGAAGCTCATAACAGGCTGAGTGAGCAGTTCAAGGCGTCTGAAACAAGTGGAATCATGAAGACTGTGATGTTTGTGCTGCTGTCAGCTGCGACTCTGCTGCTCCAACCACATGATGCCAGATCCAACCCCGTCCAACCTAGAGACTATCTCAATCACATACTGAGCCGGGCTGAGGAGTGCAACGATTCTCTCATTGAGGTAAGCACACACACACCTGCTGCTGCTCAGGGACTGACTCTAGAGACACTTTAATGTCAGATAGATCCTCTTGTCCCGGTGTAACTCATCGTTGTGTGTTGTGTGTTTCAGAATAAGTTTGTGGAGGACGTGTCTCCTCTGACTGAGGTCAGCAGCTGTGGGGTGAGTGTTTCTGACTTTGAACTTTGTAGAGTTACATCTTTAAAATGATCAGATCTGAAGGTGCAGTCTGTCATAGCTCACAGGGGCGTTTCCATGGTTACAGTGTTAACTACGACCCTGCTCATCTTCTACCTGTGACACTTTCTTTTATCAACTTTTACTGATAAATCATTACGACACGTTCGGATGTGTGTTGTACATTTTACTGCTGCAGCCTCGTCTCTCTGTGTCTAACGTCACATGATCTCCATCACAGGACAAGTTCTTCTGCAAAGTTCAGCAGATCCTGAATAAGACTCACAATGTGTGCAGAGATCAGGAGACTCTGAGGAAAACCCTGAAGAATTACCACCACCACATGAACGTAAGTGCACAGATGGAGAGCTGGAGTGTCACCACAGTATGTGTGTGTGTGTGTGTGTGTGTGTGTGTGTGAAGTGGTGATGTGACCTGGTCTGTTGTGTTTCAGATCAACTGCACTGAAGCACTCGTCGGGGAGAACACTAAAAATGAGATGCAAGTGTCCAGTCTTCTACAGAAGGTGAAGGAGTGTGTACAGAGGAAGAACTTCGCAGGGAAGAACTGACTTCAGTCCAGGACCAGATCAGAGCATTTAGGACAAAAACCCAGCACGTTGTTGTCGTTGTTGTTCAGCTGTTTTATTTAAATTTTTCGGTTTAACATTGGAGTTATGTATTTATTGTAAATCTTTTATACAGTATTTAATACAACTGTGCTGCAAAAAAATAAAAATAAACCCCATTGTTCATCACTGCAGTGTGAAGAGAGACGTTTGTGTCCTGGGACATTTTACACACACAGCCACAATAACAACAAGAATAATAATCATTATTATTGTCATTATCATGATTTTGATCCTGTTTCCTGTTCTGAGTCAAACTGACTGGTGGGTTTCTCCTCTGATGTCTCATGTCCAACACTCAGCTCACTGCAAACAGCCTCATGATGAAGTGTGTAGGTGCTGGTGTGTTTTACGTGTGATGGTCTGGAGATCGTTTAGAAGTTCAAATGATCAGTGAAATATTAATGACTGTGTAAATCATTCAGCTCATGGAGAAGTTTGGAGGAAGCCAGTTTTCATGGAGCTCCCCCCAGAAACACATTAGTGTCGAGGCTGAGGAACACGTTTCACCACTCTTCTCCCTCTTGCCTGGACAATGTAGCCGTCACTCAGTGACTTGATGCAATGTGAGAGCTGCTGTGTGTGTGCTGCTCAGCCGTGGATCCCTCATCACTAATTAAACACAATCACTCTCCTTTTCAAACGAGCTTTTTATAGAACTGTTGGAATATTCCCAATACTTGATGCAACCTTCTGTCCCGGCTCTGTGTTGCTTCAAGGACAAATACAATAGATAGAAAACCTCTCCTCAGTTTCATATCGACTCAAAGACACAGTGACTGTGAACATGAGGCTCGTTGGTGTGGGCGGTCGATTCAAGTGCTGCGTTCACAAAAGTCTGATAAATGTCATCATCAGATAAATAACATGAGATCTGCTCAGTACACAGCTCAGTGGCCCTGGAGGTGTTGTTGTTATCATTGTTATTATATGATACAGCTCCAAACTGCACCTGAACGCATCGCCTTGATATTTTCCACCAACTCACCTCTTCCACTGTGACACTCATCTTGAACCTAAAGGTCAAAGGTCAGATTGTACCTTGTATAAGAAGATTTTCTCTGAGCTCCTGGTTGATGTTTCTGTTGTAAAGAGCTTTTTGACGTTCTGTGACTTAATTATTGGTTAATTATTATTTATTATGACAGATTTCTGAGTGAGAACATGATGAACTGCTGCAGTGTCAAACACTCGTATGTAAATTAGCCTGAATCACCTCAGGGCAAAATGAGCTGGTTTATTCCAGCCAATCAGAGCAGCTCTGTTCGTCTACCTGCTCTGATCCAGCAGGTGTCCAGCTGTCAATCATCACAGAGATGGCACGTCCACGTGAAGCTCTGTCAGATCTGAATGGAGCAGCAGGACAAAGACCTTCATGTTGTAGGAGCTCCTTTATCCACAACACACACACACACACACACTCACAGAGGGAGAGGGAGAGAGCAAGCACTGGCTGCCTGTATTGTGCTATGGTCGACTGGCCTCGGGGCTGTCTTCAGGGCCTGGGGCCAGTGGGAGTAGACAAGGGGGGGTGGGGGGTGGCTGCTTCTGCCATGGGACCTGCTTCAGGGGCCCCACTGTGGCCCCGCTCTGTTTTCATGTCTGTCTTCAAAGGAGAGATCCACAGAGAGAGAGAGAGAGAGAGACACTGTTATTCACTATCTGAGGTCATAACACACGCTCTACCCACAATGCACCACAGACACAGACTGTACACAGTGACATCAGCTGATACGGTTCCATCAACACCGACCCAAATCCTCATTAATATTCATCACATGTGAATAATTCATCATGGTTTAATATTAACACACACACACACACACACACACACACACACATGATCATGTACAGTCAGTCAGCTCTGAGCTCTACAGCTTCACTCACATTTAGTCATTAACAAAGTGTGTGAATGGACCTCCTCTACAGGAGGGTGCCCCCCCACACCTCCCCTCTTCCTCTGCTCTCCCCTCTCCTCCTGTCCTCTTCTTCTCCTCCTTTACCCCCCCTCCTGTGGGAGCTCCTGTCACACCTGTTCAGTGTTAGACGTTGAGGAGACTCACTCACCTTGACGTGATCAACTTGGAAATGAACAGAACTAAGTCCAGACGTGAGGAGGACAGACGTCACCAGAGAGCTTCTGTCTTTCTGTCCGTCTTTGCTTCTCTGTCCTATTCTCTCTATTCCTTCCCTTTCTGTCCCCCCACTCCTGCTTTATCTGACCTCCTCTCCTCCTCATCCCTCCACCTTTTCTTGAAGAGGCGAACAGTGTTCAGTCTGTGATGCCTTCATGAGCAGCTAAGTGCTGTGTGGAAAAATGAAATCACGCCACGCTGAGTTATTTCTGGCTCGACTAATCTTATTTCAGTGGGACGGTGATAATGGAGCTGCAGTGAATAATGAATGGAGGGAAGAATACGACGAATCAAACCAGAGCTGATCTGAGACTCTGTGTGTGTGTGTGTGTGTGTGTGTGTGTGGGGGGTGCACATCTCAATACACTCTGCATAATGTATGGTGTGTGTGTGTGTAGACAGCTTGACCTCACACACACACACACACACACACACAATATGTGTAATATAATGTAATATAATAATACATAATGTAATAATGTACAATACAATATAATAATAATAATCATGTCACACACTGATTGAATTCCTTTCATTTGTTCCAACAGTTACTGTTTTAGTTGATGCAGCTGTAAACATGATGTCGTTTTATTGATTAATGATTTACAGTGTAAGTGATGACATCACAGCTGTTCATGTTTATAATCGTACAACACAGATTAATAATCAAATAGAAACAGATTTACTTCACACAAAATAATAACTGATGAGTTTATATGAATTAACTGTGTCAGTTAATGACTATAAACTGTTTTATCTCATTATCATCATTATTATTATTATTAAAGTGTGTCAGTTGAAACAGAACGTGTGCAGCAGATGTTTTAATGTCGCGTCTCCTGAAGAATCTGATGAACATTTATGATCATTATTTGTGTTTATTATATTAAATGACAGGACGTCAGACCTGGACCTTTACCAACACTGTGTGTGTGTGTGTGTGTGTGTGTGTGTGTGTAACATTAATAAACACCTGTGTCACATTATTCTCTCCATGTGTAACATTAACATCAGACTCTACAGTAAACTGTTGGTGAATCTGCTGCACCTTTAAAACACTCACACACACCTCCTCAGGTTTCTACACAGTAACACGAGCTGTGTGTGTGTGTGTGTGTGTGTGTGTGTGTGTGTGTGTGTGTGTGTGTGTGTGTGTGTGCGCGCGTGTGTCCTCTGATGATAACAGGAGGTGACTAATAGAGAAGCAGAGGAGCTGCCTCCACTCACTCTGGTCACATTCTCATGTGTTGCTGCTGCTGCATCAGATGAATTATTGACTTCATGGTGTCTTGGCTTTGTGTGTGTGTGTGTGTGTGTGTGTGTGTGTGTGCATTCCTCTGCAATTAAACACAGCTTTCATCCCCATTCTGTCAAAAATGGTCCTGAAAACATCTTGAACACAGAGACAGAGGGGGGGGGGGGGGGGGTTATTTCTCTCTCTCTCTCTCTCTCTCTCACACACACACACACACACACACACACCCTGTGAATTATTGAGGCCGCTCAGCCTCCACCTGCCGCCTGCAGCTCATCTTACTCTCTCTCCTCTTATGATATCAATACGTTGATCACAGATCAATAATTCACGCGGCTCCCTCTTGAACCTCACACACTCCTGATCGTGCAGCAGCGCGAGGACACCTGACGGTTCGACAGTCGATCACTTTCTGATGATTATTAGAAACTGATTCAGTTTTTTTTTATGTTTCCTCGTGACTCGGTTCAGACTTCCGTCACATGACGTCATGAACTCTGATTAATAATCAGACTCATCGATCAGCTCGTCTCCGCATCAAAGGGAATATCGATCATTCATATTAATTCATATGGATTAATATTAATTGGAGCCTTAAACCTTCCGCTGCAGCCGCTGATCGAGGAAACACGTTTCTGTCATTATCAATCTCTTTATTGATTCTTTTTTTTTACGTCGTTTTTTTCTTTTTTTTTTTAAGAGTTGTTCTGTTTTTTCGATCGAGGCCTCAAATCTGAAAAATGTCAAATCAGCGTCAAAAACAGGACAAAATGAAAAACTAGAAACGAGTGAAGCTGCTCTTCATCGAACGGTGAACGGCCTGTAATGATGAGGATGACGTTAATGAAACGGGCCTGGTGACGCAGAGAGCAGCGGTGTGAGCGGCCTCGCGGCCTACAGTGGAACACACATCCCATAATAAACAGTGACGGGCCTCAGCGCCGCCGGAAACCAACAGAAATCAACTGATCGATAAAAATGATGGATGTAAAAATACTCACTCAGTCAAACAACAAGGATCGATACAGTCAATCAACCAATCAGCTGATGGTCTCCCTCTGTCCTCGCTCACCCTGCCGAGGCTCCGCGCGCGCTCTCCCCGGAGTCTCGCGCTCCTCCACGCTGCTCCGTTTTATACCAATATAATTAATATTGCATCGTCATTACTTAATAATTTCAAAGCCCACGCGCGACAGAACCCGGTGACACGAGGGCATCCATAATTAACGGCGCGCTAATTAGAGAGGAGAGGGCCATTAAGCGGCGGCGCGCGGAGGGCGCACGTTCCGCGCCTCGCGCGCTTTGAAAACGGAGGCGCGTTACTTCCGCTGCGTTTATATCATATACGACAAATACATAATTAACCCCCCCCCCCCCCCCCCCCCGAGTCATGAATAAACCAGGTTCAATACGACAAAGTGTTTACAAAGGTTTCATCACCGTAAGTGTGTGAGCTCACACACACTCTCACACACACACACACACACACACACGCACACACACACTGTAACAATAATAAAGTCGCTGCTTCACAGGATTTTTTTTATAAAATATCCAATAATTTATTCACTTTAAACTTCACACATTGATTTTTTTTTTTCCAAGTGAAATCAATAGTGAGGAAAAATAATCAATACTTGAATCAGGTGACGTTTGCCTCTATGTACTGTACATATAAACTGTATATGAGCTATATAATAAATATATAGTTCACCTGTTAATGATCCAAAACACGTTCACATCAAAATACTGAGACATAGCAGCGTCAGTGACTGATCAGAGTCTTATCGATCATCGATCAGTCTCATCGATCATCTCTTAATCCACTTAAAAACTACGAAGATGTGGAGACACAGGTGAAGGTGTGATGTGAAGGTGTGGAGCAGCTCTCACCTCCTCCATCGATAATACTCCAAAATAACCAATAATCACTTCACAGAAACACTGATGCCCTAATCGAAGCCTCGCTCTCTGTCTCTCTGTTGAAGAGCAGGAAGTGAGTCCACGTCCCTGAATGTGACGAGCTGTGAGTTTGTACTGGAAATGAGTGAAACAAACACGATCAACAACATCTGCCCCCCCCCCCCCGCAGAGATCTAGAACATCGATCAGCTGATCGATCCAGATCAATGGCAGACGGAGGAGCAGTGCAGCAGTTAATCCTGTCAGATTATTAATCAGTCGATCAAAAATGCAGCAGCTCGTTAATAAAGATGAGCCTCAGTGAACCGCAGAGTACTTCATCCGCTTCTGTTTCTGCCGCTGGTTGCAGAACCACACTCGAACCACGTTCTTTTTCAGGTCCAGCTTTTCGGCGATGGCCGCGATTTTTTCCGACGAGGGCCGAGGCTGGATGGCGAAGTAGGCCTCCAGGGAGCGCTTCTCCGGGGCGGCGATGGACGTGCGCTTCCTTTTCCTCTCGCTGCCGTTGAACAGGTCCGGCTTGCTGCTCTTCTCCCGGTAGGCGGCCTCGGCCTCCTCCAGCCAGGCCTGCAGGACCGGCTTCAGCGCGATCATGTTGTTGTGGGACAGCGTGAGGGACTCGAACCTGCAGATGGTGCTCTGGCTCAACGAGCCCACGCCGGGGATCTTGAGGTTGGCCAGCGCTGACCCGACGTCGGCCTGGGTGACCCCGAGCTTGATCCGCCGCTGCTTGAACCGCTCGGCGAAGGCTTCCAGCTCCCGGGGATCCGACTCCACGTCGTTGACGCACGCCATGCCGCCGTGCACGGACAGGGAGTGAGGGTGGGCCATGCTGGCCATCGCCTGGTGCAGCTGTCCCATGGTCTGCAGGTGGTGGTGCGGGTGCTGGTGGTGGTGCGCCGTCGTGGTCATCCCCGGAGGCTCCGGAGCGCCCATCCCGGTGACGGCCAGGCTGGTTGAGAGGTGGTCCAGGAGGTCCCCGGCCTCCAGGGTCTGTCCGAGGTGGTGGTGGTGGTGGTGGGAGGCGATGGTGGAGGGGACGTGGGAGATGGGCACGGTGCTGGAGGAGGAGGAGGAGGAGGAGGCTGAGGTGCAGGGGACACTGCTCATGGTATGGTAAGTCACGTCTGGTTTGAACGGGTGATTCTTGCCGTGAGAGACAATGCTGTCAGCAGCCGCCAGAGCCTCTGCCCGTGCCAGCAGGCTCTCATCAAAGCCCCCGAATATATTGCCCTGCAGCTGGAAGCAAGAGTGCGCATAGTGGAGTCAGTGGGGAATTCAGTCAGGATCTCAAAAACATTTTCCAAAGGCGAGGAGGAGAGAGAAGCCTCCTCACAGCGCAGGTCATAAAAATTAATATGAAAGCAAGAGCATCGTGGATGAGAGTGAGGGGGAGGAGGGGGGAGTGAGGGGGGACAGGGGGGACAGACAGAGAGAGAGGGAGGGAGAGAGAGGATAGAACAAAGTCCTGTCAAATCAACTTAACAGACATTTTCCTCTGTGATATTTCCTCTCTCCAGCTCCAACGTCTCCGACCTGAACGTACCTGCGGGGCGGGCACGCACACTCTGCGCATGCCCTCCGAGCCTGAGTGCAGGCCGGGATACTTGTGCTCGTGCAGAGCCGGGTGCACGGAGAAATGCTGCTTCCCGTTCATGGTCATCATCCTCCGGCCCGTGAGCGCCTCGCCTGCGGTGTGGCCCCGGACATGAAAGCCGAGGAGCGGACAGACACTCAGCTCCTCCCGCCTCCTTCACCAGACTGAGCTGTGAACACTGGCTGCACCTCCCGGCATCCCTCTCTGCCCCCCCCTCCTCCTCTTTCAGCCTCCCTCCCCATCCCCCCTCCCCCCTCCCATCTGCTCCTGCTCAGTTTACAGGTTGAATGTTTCCTTCTGAGCACGAGACTCCAGTAATGAAACGTGTTAAAGATCTTTATTATGACTTGACATAAAGTTCTGTCCTTTGACTCTTGACTTTCACACAAGAGACTTTTATTTTTTCATCACGATTTATGATCTGAATCATCGCTCAGCTCCCGGTGAGAGCACGTGCTCAGCAGCACAAACACAACCGGTTCGGTTGAGGACGTGAACAGTGACTCAGAGTTTCAGCACCACGGACAGCACCGCCCCGCGCTGCGCTTTCCGTGCTGCTGAAACGGTCCTGGACGGTGAAACCTCCTGGACCTGGGCCACAGTCTCGGTCCAGCACCGGGGGCCAGGATACCGGGGGCCTGCCGAGCCGCTGACCCGCTGACCCGGCGGCCTTGGCCCGCGGTCTCCTCCATCCCCGGGGCGGCTCCATGCTTCTCATGTGGCCGCCTGGTTAAGACGCATGAAGCCGCGGTGGAAGAGGAGCCAAGCGGCCAGAGGCGGACTGATGACACCGCGGGTCCATCTGATCCCGCTGGCCGCCTCTCTGGTTCCCCAGGGCCTGAATAATTCAGCAGCGCGGTGGCAGGAGTCCATTACCATGTTGGCATCTTCTTCTTCATTACACAGATTAAAAGAGCCCCGTGTTTTCTCACCGTGCAGACCTGTTGCTGCCTGGAAGGAAGGAAGGAGGGAAGGAAGGAAGGAAGGAAGGAAGGAAAGAAAGAAGGGAGGGAGGAAGGAAGGAAGGAAGGAAAGATGGAGGAGAAATCACATGGACTTTACTCTGATTTATTAAAACAAGGTGGAGAAAGTGGAGTGCTCTTTGATGAGACATTAATGCAAACGTCCTGTAGATTCATGAGCAGCTGTCAGGGAACAGCTGGTGGTGCTGGTGGAGCTGATGGTGCTGATCGAGCTGGTGGAGCTGATGGAGCTGATGGTGCTGATCGAGCTGGTGGAGCTGGTGGTGCTGGTGGAGCTGATGGAGCTGATGGTGCTGATCGAGCTGGTGGAGCTGATGGTGCTGGTGGTGCTGGTGGTGCTGATGGAGCTGGTGGAGCTGATGGTGCTGATGGAGCTGGTGGAGCTGATGGTGCTGGTGGAGCTGGTGGTGCTGGTTGAGCTGATGGTGCTGGTGGTGCTGGTGGAGCTGATGGAGCTGGTGGTGCTAGTGGTGCTGGTGGTGCTGATGGAGCTGGTGGAGCTGATGGTGCTGGTGGTGCTGGTGGAGCTGATGGTGCTGGTGGAGCTGATGGAGCTGGTGGTGCTAGTGGTGCTGGTGGTGCTGATGGAGCTGGTGGAGCTGATGGAGCTGGTGGAGCTGGTGGTGCTGATGGAGCTGATGGAGCTGGTGGAGCTGGTGGAGCTGACGGAGCAGGTGGAGCTGGTGGAGCTGGTGGTGCTGATGGAGCAGGTGGAGCTGGTGGAGCAGGTGGAGTCTCTGCTGTGAATACAGAGGGCCTTTCCTCACCTCTGGTCCTGTGAGCTGCAGCGATTCACGATTGAACGCTCGTTGTCGTCTCACTGCTCTTTGTCTTTTGTGAAGAGCTGCTGTCACATCTGTGTCTGAAGGCAACAGCAGCCGCTGCAGATGTTTCCTCTGGTCACATGATCTCCACCTGCTGCTCCACCTGCAGGATGAGCGGCCTCAGTGAGCCTGTGTGATGAGGATGATGATGATGTTTGTTTGAAGTTTGTTTTATTGATGACGTTCTTCTTCTCACTTGTGAGTTTTTGATTTGTTTATTGAAACAGCTTTAACTCAGGACTCGAACCTGGTCCGTCTGAAACGTGAGAGTAAACAGAGCCAGTTTGGTTGATTCATGTAGTTTGTGTGTGTCTCAGCGATTCTTCATTCGCTGCCTGTTTGGAAACTACAATGATGAAGTTTTATCCGTGTAAACTACAATCCCATGATGCATCAGCGGCCTTTGGTGTGTTCTCTTACACAGAGCAATGTGGACATTCTTGTTTTTATCTCATTTTTATATTTTATCCATTGTGCTGTATGAATGATGGGACCTGTTTCCATGGAGACCAGTTCTCCTCCTGACTGCTTCAGCACAGGATCTGTCAGGACGCTACTGCATTCAGGGCCCGTCTGAAAACCTGCCCCCGGGGAGAGACAAAAGCTTTTACATTAAACTAAACAGACTCTGAGTGTTTTCACTCGACTTCCTAAAGTAAGAAACGCTCCTGTTTTATTCAGTGATGTTTTAATATGTCACAGTCACTGGGTATTGTAATTAAAGCTGAAGGGTCAGAGGTCAACAGGCTGGATGTGGTTTATTTGTGGGACGTTGTTGTTGTTGTCACAGTGTCTGAGAGTGAAGGACAAACTGTGATTCAGGTCTCCACTTGACACAGATTTAACCTCGTTCTAAAACACATCAGCTTCATCAGCTTCATCATATGAACCTTTTACCAACGTGACTGATCATCATGTTTGTGACGAGCTCATTGAAAGTGTCGTGTTGTGTCAAGTGAGGTTTTCATGTCTTCTTCATGTGTCCGTTAACACACACAGTCTGTGTTCAGAGTCTTTAAATGAGCCGTCAGGACTTCTGTGACTTTCTGATGTCACAACAGTCACCACTCTGAGCTTTTCCTTTAATGACTCAGGGAACAATCAACCAATCAGAAGAGAAGCTCAGAGTCTCCTGTCCTCTTATTGGTCAGCTCGCCACACCAGAGACTCTTACGTTTCATCACTTGAATTAAAAATCTAGAGAAGTGTGTAAAGGTCACGAGAGCGTGACCTCTGTGCACAGTCAGCAAATATTTGGTTACACTAATGATTACTTTTAATAAAGTGTGTCACTTTCAGTGACATGTGTCTGATAAGGTGTATTTACACCAGGAGCAGTTCGTGGTGACTGACGTGTGTATCACACAGTGATGACGCACAGGTACCGTAGTGGAGCAGTGAATGAAGGAGGCCACGCAGGAGTTAATGTTTTCTGGAATGCTTTTGCTTGGTTTGTTTTGTTGTTTTTTTGCCTGTTGCCAATGTTTCTTCTTCTTCTCCGTCAATTTTCTTTCTTAAACTCAAAATGTTTTTTTTTTGTTTGTTTTTTTGTTTTTTACCTCCAGGGTCCAATTCAAATACTTTTCTTTTTTTCTTTTCTTCCTCTTTTTTTGGCAAGCACCTCATTCCTCCATCTTTATTGGCAAAAGCAAACATGCTTGTAAATTAGAAATCCATTTTTTACAAACAAAATACATGAAGAAAATACATCCACATCCTGCAAATATAAACAGTAACAAATCCAAAACTATTATTCAATAAACATTTTACATTTTTACACTGTTGTGTGATAGTAGCATACACAAGATAGTACAAAAAGTGGGAGAGAGGCCGTCTCTGAATCCTCAGGTTCACAAGCAGCAACCTGCCGTTTGTCCTTTAAAACTGACACACACCTCATATACAAAACAAATCACGAGAGCGCAGAGTGCAGCACACACCTGGACCTCCCTCTGACCCACACACACCTGGACCCCCCTCTGACCCCCCCCCCCCCCCCCCCCCCCCCCCCCCCACACACACACACACACACACACCCCATCAACAACTCAAAGGTTTCGATGGGACAACGAGGTCGATGGCAACAAGCTTCTGAGTTTTCACACACTAGCGTGACATCATCGTAGGTGGGAGGAGTTTATCTATCACAGACTGTGACCTCACACAGACAGGAGGCTGCTGTGTCGTTGCTCTCACACACACACACACACACACACACACCTGCAGGGTGACGTTCGTGTGTGCTTCAGTCGGACTCTGTTAGTGGATATGATCTGTTCACAACACTTCATTAGGCTGCATGTAAACATAGTTATGTGTGTGTGTTAGAATAATGTCAAAGTGTTAGAATAATCCATCTCTACAGGGGACAGTGAACGCCTCACCTGTCCCACCCTGTCACTTCTAAAATACAGTACAAAGGCAAAAAAAAACACACACACACAAGAAACGTTTTGTCATAAAAGGTGCACGAGCGGAGCAAGCTGCTGTGTGAGCTCCATCTGATCCAGATGTGATGTGATGCCCCCCCCCCCCCCCCCAGGTCAGAGCATCTGTGAACGTCTCTCTTACAGAAATGTGCTACTTCAGTGACATTAGTGAAATAACAACGTGGACCTGTCACAGGTGTGAAATTAATCCTGGTGAACGAGCAGAGACACTGTGCACTCTCTCTCTCTCTTTCTCTCTCTATACACGTCGTCGTCGCTCTTTGTTAAAATGACAGAAAAACAAAACTCAAAAAAAAGAAAAAAATACAACAGTAATTTCTCTTTGAAGCATTTACAAAATTTACAAAAGTAAATCACACGTCTTGTAAAAACTCAGCCGTCTGCTGATGTGTAAGGCAAAGAAACCATATATAGAGATTTATATATTAAAATCAACTGTTCAGTTTTACATTCAGACACCTGTCTACGACCTCACAGTGGGAAATGAGCGATGTGACCCTCGTCCTGTCGGAACAGGTGACAGAATAAAACAGGTGAACGACCCCACACACACAGACGCACACACACACACACACGCAGGGAGAATCTGAATGTTGCGTTTTTTACTGAAGTGACGACTTGTAAACATCCTTAGAGTTTTCTCTATTGCACTGGTTCTTCCTTCTGCACCTGAACTGGCTCTGATGTGTTCAGGTGCAGCATCAGCACCTCTGGGTGCTGGTGGTGGTGGGCCAAGAGGGGGGTGGTGGGTGGGGGGACAGAAACGACATGCACTAACGAGTGTGTGTTCACACAGGTGCATGGAGCCACAGCTGAGAAACTGAGCGTGGGGAGAGAAGAGAACGCGAAGCTGTGGACACAATAAATAAACGTCTCCGTTGCCATGGTGATGGAATGACTGTCCCTGAATGGAGGACAAGATTTTTCAAAAAACAGGTGAGAAAAGAGCTTAAATACAGTTGATGTATAAAAATACCTATTCACAGTCGACACAAATGTTGTGCATTACTGATATCGATCATCTGGTAAGCACACAGAAACTCACATAGGATTCTATCTAGAACAACAACTCAACAGTTATCTCTCAGCAAAAGTGAGATGTTTTAAATAATCGTTTAGTCGAGGGGAACAGAAGCTGCGGCGCCTCCAGACTTCTGACGTACGAGAACATAAAGATGCTTTCACTTTGATTAGAGTCTAAAATTACTTCTGAAAATACTGGAAAGGAAAAAACAAAGAAGAGTTCTGCTGTCGATCGGCAGGTGAGGAGGATGAACCACCGGGGACGGTGACCGCGGTGAAGACGACGCGTCCCCACGTCTTCACCGTCTCCACGATCGGCTCTCGTACTCGTCGTCTTCATCGTCGTCCTCCTCCTCCTCCTCTTCCTCCTCCTCATCACCAGGCAAATAAGAGCTGGCTTCCTTCTGTTCAAAGCAAAACACACACATCACACATCAGGAGGCTCGTGTCATCAGGTGTGTGTGTGTGTGTGTTTGGATACTTAAAGCTGCACAATTTGCACAGATGCTCACTGAATATCAGAAATGAAGCTCCTGCAGATAAACAGTTTGTGGCTCCACTCACGTATCATTAAACCATAGAAGAAAACCTCTTTATGTTTGATACAAGACTACAAGGTTATCACGGGTTATTACTTCAGTTTCTGAGTTTTGGCTTTGACTTGGTGAAGAAACATCTGGATGTTACATTCAGACATTTTCAGCAGGATTATTAACAACAGCCATAAAAATACTAAGAAGCCGGTCTGAGTGCTGGACCGACCCAGAGGACGTGACACTGCTGAAAACGTGATAATAGTGTAGGAGGATTTCATCTGACAGTAATGCAGCTGTTCTCAGAGGGTTTAGATGCTCTTAGTTCTGAGAGGCTCGCCCTGATTTTCCACCGGGAGGCGCCGTGAAAAATTTAGAAGCACTGGAAAGAAATGTTCGAGTGAAATCTGTGAATATAAGTAAAAAACTTCCCAAACTTTCCTCACACTGAATCTCTGGCTCTGTACGTGGTCTTAGTAGTTTTATGTTCCTCTGTGTGTGTGTGTGTGTGTGTTTGTGCATGTGTGTCGGACCTTATTGTCTTCATCTTTAGCCTCCTCCTCCTCCGGCTCCGTCGTCACAGACGGCGTCTTGGGCTTGTACCAGGAAATCTGCAGCACTCGACCTTTGAACTTTGCTCCCTGATTCGCTGCCTAGAAAACAAAACAGGAGAGAAACAGGAAGTTACACTCAGAGATTTCACAATAAAACCTAAAACTTAAAAGGAGGGAGGAGTCATGTGACTCACATTCTCCGCTTCACTTCGTGTTTTGAACGTCATGACGACGCTGTTTGCATCTTGATCACGAAGATCCTCGATCTCCCCAAATTTCTACGACAGAGAAGAAAAAGGATGAGGATGAAAGATCTGTGGTCATGAGACTGTTGACGACGTGACAGTGTCAGGTTCTCACCACAAAGTGAGGCATCAGCTCCTCCTTCTCCTCCTGAGTCACGCCCAGGATGGCCAGAGCTCTGGGTCTGTGGTCCACCACCATACGGTTCACGGCTCCGCCCCGACCCATCATCTCCCGGCTCCGCCCCCGGCCGCGGCCCCCGTGCATCGAGCCGGGCTCCAGCACCATCTTCCCTCGGCCCCGGCCCCGACCTGCCGGAGGCCGGATCAGACCCAGCCTGGTGGCCTAAAGAGGAGGAGGAGGAGGAGGAAGAGGAAGAGGAGGAGGACAGAGCTGCAGGTTTAATGCTCCCAACAGGAACAGGAAGTCTGTGCTGAGTGTGGATCATCACACTGACAGTGACACTGCGGGGGGGGGGGGGGGGGGCAACAGGGAGCTACACTCATTTTACTAGAAAGGTAGTAAAACTAATGAATCTAGTCTTTGTCCATATAAAAATCACATGACGTCCCTCACACGCATCTTAAAGTTGAATTAGTGCACGTTGTCCTCGTCCTCCACTCAGACACTTGACTATCTGCTCTGTCGCTCTCTGCCCTCTTCCTGCTGTTACTCATTGTCACTCGTCCATTTTTAAGGTGACATCTCTGCCTCGTAACCACGGCTCAACCTCACCACCGCTCTCATCCACTTGTCCCTCCCTCACTTCTCCCTCTAATTGTCATCCTGCGATTTTCTTACAGCGACCAGTGCCTCAAACTTTAATGAGACCAGGCTCCATCAGCGTAGGACCTGTGTCTGATTTGGCTTCGTTAGCGTCTGCTCCTCTGGGCTTCCTTAAGTGGCTGCAGTTTAATGTGCAGAGGGTGGGTGAGCGGGGGTGTGGGGGGGGTAGTATGCATTTTTAACAAGTCACTAATTCAGGACCCAGGGGGGATAAGAGGGGGAGAACATGCTAGTCAGGGTGTTGCTAACAAAAGCTCTGCTCTGGTTGGGCTGATCCTGTGACACAGTTTGGCCTGGTGTGTGTGTGAGGAGGAGGTGTGGGCCAAGTCTCAGACTAACAGCCACACATACGCAGTCCAGAGCAGAGGACTGGTTCATCGTGGAGGGAAAAATAAATCATCTCCAGGTATCACAAGTGTCTTAATGAAGGTATAAAGAATAAGAACGAAAGTGTCAATAAGGAGGAGTGTGTCAGGTCACACACACTTACGCTGGCCTTAGGTCAGACAGCAGTACAACCCTGGATGTATTAGCTCGTCTCTGTGGACTGTAAAGAGACTCTTCCTGCAGCTGCTTCCTGAGGCGTTTCCTGGTATCACAACGTCACATCCACCACTCAAGAAAAATGCTGATGCACGCCTGCAGTGATGTGACTCCGGATGTGTGTGTTGTGTGTGTCTTACCTCGACCTGTAGCTGGCCCAGTTTTCTCTTCAGGTCCGTCGTGTCCTCTCCAGAGCTCATCTTCTTGTGAAAGTCCAGCTCTGCATCCAGCAGCTCCTTCTGGGCCTGGTCACATGGACAGTGGAGAAGTGTTTAGTTCAATGACCACAGAGAAGTGATGGAAAACAGGGTTAAAAAACAGAGCCAGTGTGGTCCAAACTTACATCAGTCTTGGACTTGGTCTGGCTGTGGTTGGGTTTGGTGCTGGATACCTGCGTGGCTGGATTCATCTCGTTCTGCAGCTGGGTGATCTTGTCCGTCAGCTCCTTCAGGGTCTTCATGATGTTGGCTCGCTCCTCAGGCTTCATCCCTCGGTTCTTCTCCAGGCGGTTTATCAAGGCCTGAAAGAGGAAGAACAAACAGTGAGGAAGAGGAAGGTGTGAAGGAGAGGAAGAGGAAAGATGAGAAATGATGAGGAGATGTGGAGGAAGCACAGAGTGAGGAGCTGCAGAATCAGTCTCACCTTCTGACACTCAATCTGTGTCTTCAACATCTCCTGCTTCTTCTTCCTCATGTCCTGCTGGAGCTTCAGAGCCTCCTGAAGCAGAGCAAAACAATCATGAGTCAAACACGGAGCTTGACAGAGCTGGAGAAGACCCTGTGTCTGCCTAAGTGGAGACCTGCTCTTCAGAGACACAGACGTGCCTCCTGACTCTTCTATTCTGGTAACAGTCAAAATACACTGTAAAAAATTAACCAACGTGCCTGTTTCTTCTTCAGGACTTCCTGTGCTTCTAGTGCTCTTCCCGTTTTCCCAAGGTGCTTGGAGGACTTGAGCGCTGTGGAAGTGTAGGGGCCCTTCTGGGCGTTCGACAGGGCAGGAGCCACCTGAGTGCCACAGAGAGAGAGAGGGAGAGAGAGGGGGAGAGAGAGGAAGACACAGTAAGGTCATCAGAATGAGATAAAACCGACATCAGTAGACACAAACATAACTCTGTGTCACCGGACAGTGACATGCACAGGGATAGAAACACACCGTGGCAGCGTCTGTGTTTGGGTTCAGGCCGTCTGTCTTGGTTCCAGCTGTGGCTCCAGCTGCTGCAGCAGCTGCAGGCAGACGGTGCTTTGGTACAGTCTTATTCAGCACGTAGGCAGCAGGACTGTGCTGCTTGATGCCCTGCAGGTCAGACAGAGAGGGAGAACAGTAAATATAACGATGATGTTTCAGAGATGAGCCCAAACAAAACGTTTTAGCTGTGTTCAACCTTGTGCACGTTGCTGTGCTGTGGCCCCTGGCTCGGTGGTGACCCGGCCCCCTGGGCCCCTGAACTCTGCTCCTGCTGCTGGAGCCCGGGGGTGTTGGTGCCGGGCTCGCGGTGCCAGTACACACGGATGAAGCGGTTGTTGAGCACGGCCTCGGTGCTGGATATGGCCCGTCTGGCCTCCTCGTTCTTGGTGTACTGGATGAGTGCTGCCTCTGGGTCTCCACCAAACACCACCTGCAGTCAAAGTGGGGGGGTGGGGTGTGTATCAGCTTATGTTCAAATAGAAATATCTCCCATGTTAAAGCTGCGTGTCCTCTCACCTGTATATTCACTATGGTGCCGAACTTGCTGAAGTGCTCGTTGAGCTTGGTGATGTTGTTGAGCTCTCGAGGAATCTTACGAACCTCCAGCTTCGTGTTGACGTAGTGATTCCTCTTTGGGAAGCTGCTCTTGTGTTGGTTGTTGAAGTTTGGCCTGAAACAAACAGAAGACTTCATATTGAATCACATGTGAAAAATGGGACTGCTCAGGGTGGATTATGGGATTGTTTGTCTCTTAGCAACAAAGGGAAATGGGCAAAGCAGCAGTTTATTCCTACACCATCTAGTTTCTCCAAATGTCGTCACAAAACAAAGTGAAGCTATAAAGTGTCTGTGGTCACTCCCAGTCACACTCTAATACAAGAATCTGCCTCTGTGTGATCCACTGGTTCATTGTCCTGGTCAAAGGAAACACCACAGCTTCAGGTTTCGTTCTGGGGGCTGATGTGACTTGATCCTTGGGCTACATGAAAATCTAGATTAACGCTTTTCCTTAAGTGCACAAGTTTATTTCCCTGTTCAATTTGAATTTCTTGTAGACTCCTGAGCCTCACTGAGTCCTTACTTGTCCATCCAGGGTTTTTTAGCTGCGGGCCCCTCAGGGGCCCCACTGTGGCCCATGCTTCTCTTCCTGTTGTCCTGCTCACTGTTGAAGCGGGACACGTTACTTCCAGTGGTGCTGGCTGCAGCGGCCGGCTCTGTCTGGATCACAATGTTTGCAGCTGGAGAGAGAAGATGATGAGCTTTAGTCTGTTGGAGCAGAAACAGTGGAACACTGTGAGCAGGAGGACCTGAAACTTTCTCTACCTCTGGATCCCTGCCCTTCGCTGGACGTGAGGCCGATGAGGTTGGAGCGCTGGGTCTGAACCCTAGGGATGAACTGACGGTACGGGTTACGACCTGCTGCAGTCAGCCCAGGGGATTCTGGGTTGTAGCCCTCAGGATCATAGTTATCTAAGGTGTAATAACACACACACACACACACACACACAGGCTGTTAGCTGGAATATGAAACAGACCAAATACAGATGTTGTGACTTTCTATGTTCATATGTTTCATGTTCAGTCATAAAAATATGCAACACTGACAAAAAATATCAAAGTGCAAATATGAAGAAAATAAAAGTACAATTAAACTTAATGACAAAAATATATATAAATACGACAAAGCATGAGATGATATTTAAGCAGAGCCACAGCTCAGTGTGACACAGAGCTGATGTGTGATTTTAAATTAAACACTTGGTTCATTAACCGTATGATACAACTGGAGATATTCACCAGCTGAATTCATGAAAAGCTCTCAGCAGCATTAAACTCTGCAGAGATGTTAACGGCTCACAGCTACTGTGTCTCTTATGTTAATCAACAGCACCACCCTCTGGACAACAGCTGTCACTGCTGCCACTAAAACTCACATAGATCATACTACCACACACACACACACACACACACACACACACACACTGAACATGACAGAATACACTGCAACACACCCACAAATAAAATAAAATAAATGTAACTCTCACTCTCGTTAATGTAAAGTTAATGAAGTCTGATCAACATAATGAACTGAACACTGAGGAAAACTCAAACAACAGGGAACAAATGAAAAAACAACTATCATTATAAAGAAAGACTGAGAGAGAAGCCAGAGCCTTGTTGTCCCACTCTGAAGAGGAGGAGCATTGCCGCTTACATTCAGACTGCACATATTGGGGACGAAGAGACACAGACGAGGATGAAGGAGGAGGAGGTGGAGGAGGAGGAGGAGGAGGAGGAGGAAGAGTAGGAGGCATCCCCACGCCGGGCGGTCCAATAGGAGGAGAAGAAGTGATTGCTGATTGGTGATTGGGTGTGTCAATCCCACTGGTTGCTATCAGTGGGGGCCCTGAGGGAGACACAAGCCCAAGCTAACGTCTCAGGTAGATCGCAGCAGGTACGACAGAGAAACGATTGTCAAGCCACACGTGTGATTTTATTGTGAAGGAGAAGGAGACAGGAAGTGGAAACACCTGCCGCAGTGTTTTAACTTAATGACTACGTCACTAACAAATCAATGACAGCAACAACTTCACAGCCTGAGTGTAACTTACCGGTCATGGGGAAGACGCCCGGGGGCGGAGGCTGTCCATAGGGTGGCATCGTAGGCATCCTGAGGGAGGGGGGGGGCTCGGTGATCGGGGGCATGGGCAGGCCGGCGGGGGGCATGACGGGCGGGGGCGGGAACGGGATCATGCTGGGCAGGTTGACGTCGTCCACGATGAGAGGGTCGTTGCCGTGGTCAAACGGACAAAGGTCGCCACGGACGCAGAAACCTTTTTCTGTGGAGGAAAACAAACGTCAACACGTGTTCATACACACAGGAAGTAGTTGTTCTGTAACAACGACCCTGCTCAGCTCCTGTTTCCTGCTGCTGCGGCAGCTCAGATACATAACACACTCTGACTGACTGTGTTTGAGTGTTGTATACTGACTTGTGTCGTGGCCTCTGAGTCTGAGTGACCGTCCTTCATTAAAATTAATGCTGCACCCAGTTCATTAGTTGCATGTTGCTCAGTGTGACTTTAATGAACCCAGAAGATGTTGAAATCTCCCAGTTTGTTCAAACACATTCAAACAAACCATGAGAGTAAATCAAAGCAGCAGCAGCAGCTCAGACCCACAGTGTCTTTACCCTGAAGTCTCATTAAGG
This sequence comes from Caranx ignobilis, assembly GCA_021432705.1. Classification (NCBI taxonomy): domain Eukaryota; kingdom Metazoa; phylum Chordata; class Actinopteri; order Carangiformes; family Carangidae; genus Caranx; species Caranx ignobilis. The sequence goes on along the minus strand of MU269980.1, from coordinate 25,170,185 downwards.
CTCTGGGTCTCTGGTGAGTGTGTGTGAGCAGTGTGTGCTTCAGGGACCGTGGGTAAGTTTAAACCCTGCTACGTCTCTGAGGACAGGTGGGTGCGAGCCTGCCTGCTTTTCAGCCTGTGCCTGGGGATGAAGCGTTGGTGCTAAACACTGGTCATTAGTGATGAGACTAAACAAGGCAGCTGATGGAGCTCATGGGAAAACAGCGGCAGTTGGAGCAAACCTCACCATGAAATGTCATAAATCAACATTTTCTTTCTATTTGAACAAAAGCAGCATCTTACCACAGGAGAGCAGATAAAGAGCAGAAAGCAGGTATCACAGGTAAAGAGTCTTCTGTCTGTTCCTACCGTCATAATCTCTGCAGCGCTGTTTGAGTGACGGGACCTTGCTGCCGAACGGCTTCCCAACACCGTCTTGCCTCTGGGCGCCAAAATAGCCCGACCAACTGTCTGTGGTGCTATCGGGCAGGTGAGCCAGTGTTGCTATGGGAACACCTCCAGCTCCGGAGACTCCAGCGGTGGACGAGGAAGAGGAGGAGAAGGGGTGCGGAGGCGTGGGCAGGGGCAGGAGAGGCGGCGGGTGCTGCTGCTGCTGCTGCTGCTGCTGGGAGCTGGAGGTGGTGGAGGAGTTGTAGCCGTCCGTTTCCTTCCTCTCCACCTCAAACTTTGACTTAAAGTCTGTGGAAGAAAACAGGTAGACAGGCATCATTACAACACAAGACAGACGTGAGAGGAAAGTATGAAGCACAGCAGAGATGTAACCCCTGTGGATCTGATGCATGGGGTCAGAGAGCAGCTGAACCTGGAGGGTAACAAGGCCACATCCAGCTGGTGCTGTTGAATCCCCACTGATGTCTCTGTAAAGCCGTCCACATCCTTCCTTATCAACAACAACAACCACATCCACACGTAAACACAGCTACATCCACGTCTCCATCCAGCAGCTGCTCAGTGAGCAGCCAGCCCCTCACACCCAGGAAGCCTCCAGCAGCTCCACTGCTTCACCACAGCAGCCTCAGCTCCACTCCTGGGCCTGCCCCCCTGTGCTGCTGTGTTACTGCCTGTGTGTGTGTGTGTGTGGTGGGGGTGTACTCTCTTACCTCTCCCTCCCCTGTGCTCCCGGTCCCTGCTCTTCCCTCGGCTGCCGCTCCTGCTGCGGCTGCGGCTGTAGCTCCGCCCCCGGGGGCTGCCCCTGCGGCGCTCGTGCCGCTCCCGCTCGCGGTGAGAGTCGCTGCTGCTTTTCCCGTGACGGTCAAAGTCACGGCGCTTGCGCTCGTCCCGCCTCCTGTCGTCACGGCTCCTGTGGGGTCGAAGAGTTACAGGAAACAAACCGTTTGAGTTTTTAACCGTAAGAGTCAGACAGACGACACATCTCAGAGGATTCAGGCAGGAGGAGACAGCACGTGTCCCGTGGGTCAGATTTTAATGTGTGACTATTAATATGCACTTTGTTCTTATTAAGCACTGGCCTGTCTTTAACTGTACAGACACAAGAACTGGGCTTTCAGCTCCCTCCTAGAGAGAAGATCCATCTCTGATGATGTGAAGATGTGAACAGCTCCAGGCTCTGTGCTCCTCTGCTGCTGACTGTGAACACACTGCTACCTGTTCTCCATCTGTCTTACACTGAAGCCATACAAGTGGTTTCTGAGGGAACCATCCCCTCCTTCCTCTGGAGTCTGAGCACTTTCACCAACAGCAGCTTTTACATGTGTCTGCAGAACATTACAGCACCTGACACACTGAGCTGTGGTGGGGAAGGCCCCAGCTGTTAGGGACACTGCTGTGGACAGACACACCTGTACAGACACCTGTACACCTGGGCTTTCACTGAGCTCAACGCAGGAAGCAGGACTCACGGGTTTGAGAGGAACCATGTCAGTGTATCTCTGTGTTAGCACACAGAGCCGTGGGCTGTCACCAGCAGAGGTACGTGTTGTATATGTCACATGTCAGACTGATATGTAGATTCATACCTGGACTCGTTGAAGTCGGGCCGGTTTCTCAGAGGACTCCTCCTCCACCTGTTTTCTCTCTCCTCCTCTGGAGCTTCAGCCTTCAGGGGACACAGACTGTTACCACCTGAACTCTCTTCTTCTTCACATTTTGAAAACAGCAACAGATTTAAGGATCCTAAGCTCTGCTCAAAAAAAGATTTCACTTTCTCTCTAGAGAGATTTTTGTGCTCTGCTCAACCTGATACCCACAACAGACGCTCCACCGTGTGACCAGTGACCACAGGCAGGACTTTTATTTGTCAGAGTCTCTCACCTCCACAACGTCAGACTTGACTGCAGCTGGTTTGACCTCCTCTTTAGGAGCCTCCTTGGCAGCAGGGTTTCCCAGGTAGTTCTTGGTTGTCAGACATTCAAAAAGTTTATCGACAAATCCCGTCGTCTCTGCAACGAGAGTGGGCCTCGAGTGAGCAGATCAAATCTTCAGGAGAAACAAGTCAAGTTCTGCAGATCATCTCTCAAAGAGAAAATTGTCTGTCTGGTGTGAAATGTAGTGAAGCTCCTCCTGAGTCGGAGTAAAGCTCTAAGTGACCCAAAGTCAAATGAAAAACAAAAACTGAAACAACACAACTACTTCACAAATAAATATTAACACAAGTAGAAAAGCACAACTCAACCAAAGCAAGTTGATGCTTCATGCACTGAAGTCCAGTTAGACCTGCCATCTAGTGGCCAAACAGAGGAACCACACATTATAGATGATGATGTAAAGCTGAACCCATCTCTGAAGGAACAACTCAGAGCTCATGGTGTGGAGGAAACTTCTGAAGCCACAGGTCTGTTTGGTTTGACTTCTTTTAGACGGAGCTTCACTGACACGATGTCTGCTTGTAGAGCATCAACACACAGCATCAGAGCCTGCGACCTGTAGCTGACTGTCAGAGGCCCAACTGTGCTTTGCTGAACGCGTCTCTCTGTGATCTGAGCTGATCAGTTTGGTGTTTTGAGGTACAGGCTAATCTCTGTGTTTCTGAATGAATATTCTTCAACATAAGAAAAGCTAAAATTATACATCTTGTTTCTTTAAGATCTGCATGTTCTGTCTGAAACTCCTTTTGTGACCGGATCCTTCTCGATTCAGCTGTTACTGAGGAAATCATCATTTCAGTGAAGGACCTCCACAATGCCACCGGTTGTCGCTCCAAGAGGATTTGTGACATAACTGCTAAGCCTCTATTGTCTGTGGGATGTATGAGGAGGGCAAGATGAATGCTGCTCCCTTGTTTGCTGAACGATGGAAATTTGTGCTGCAGGGAAAACTTGACTGCAGCCGACACCAAAAAGAGCATGTTGCATTCACAGGCAGAGAAAAAGCTTTGAGTGGAGCACGTACCTTTTTGTAGAAAGACATCCAGCTGATCGGCACAAAGTGCTTTCAGCTCCTTCTCTGGTTTGTCCTTCTTCACAAGAGCAACCACATAGTTGGCTAATGCAGAGGGGTCAGCATCGCATCTGTGGGTTAGAGTGTGTCCCGTCAACATCAGCCGGAGAGTCTCTGGATTTAACATCATGATGCAAAAGCAATGAAAGCAAAGACGACTCTGTCACAGTGTTTCATGTGAAACACTGATGTGTCAGAGTCCAACTGTCCACTCACGCAGAGTTCTGCATGAGTGGACAGTTCAGAGCAGAGCATCACAGAGAGACAGAGACAGACAGAGGTCCTCCATGTCCCACCCTTTACAAACAGTTTGCCAACAGATGGTAGCAGGAGAAAGAGCTGGTCTCACAGCCCCAGGACTCCCAGGGACCCCTTACCCTCCATTAAACCTGCAACAACCAACCAGATCGATCAGAGTCAACAACACGTCTCAGGCTCACGCCGCCTGGGTTAGCGTTAGAAAGGACAGGGCTCCACTACAGGCTTCGTCACCACTGAGACATTCATGACCAGCACTCAGCTGATTGTAATCAGAGGAGGGTTGAAGATGTCAGCAAGTCTTTAACAAAGCCTCCACATCTGGATTCATTCAACAGCTGGACACCACACACACACACACACCATGATCTGCAGGACAGTTGTGTGACTGTGACTGCATCACCTGTTCACACACACACACACACACACACACACACACTCCTCTTAGCTGGCTGCGTTACACACATGACCCAGTGTGTGTGTGGATTTAACATGTGAAAGAAAGAAGGCAGCAGGAGTGAAGGAAGACTGTGACCCTAAGTCCCACAGACCATGTTTCTAACTTATTTATAAATATCACGTGACAAACTAGGATTCAAGGAGGTTAGCTAAACACATATAAATAGGTTTATAAGAGAATCAACAGCCAGCTATGTAAACCAGCAGCAGCAGCAGCAGCAGCAGTGTGTTGGTAAGGTTATCTGCTGCAGTTTGCTGGCTGGCTACAGAGCTGTGATAAAGTTACATTATCGTGAGCCAACTGTGAGCTTAACTAACCCAAAATAACAACACAACCGACACACACCGACACACTGCACTGTGCGCAAACACCGTCCGTGTAGTGATCGAACAGCCCCGCTGTGTGTGTCTGCCGTGAACAGGCCAGCTAGCGGCGGCGGCGGCGGCTCGCTAACTCGTGCAAGAATTTGCCATCAGTTTCTAGCAAGTCCCCATTGATGCGAGGCTAGCCCGCTGGCTAAGGCAGCTAACGTAGCTACGTAGCATGCGAGCTAAATGTCATTTCAATTCAACACTCACATTGGCTCCAGGAGTTTTGCCAGCCACGACTTCAAGGCGTCCACATTCTCTATGATCATCGTGAGAAAGACTCTAACACTGTCTATAAAATGAAAGTGCGCTTTGATAACCCTACTCTCATCATCTATAAATTTATAAGCTTTCAGGCCTCCTGTCTCTCCACTGGCAGGTCGGACAAAGTGTTTTACGACATGGCAACCCCAGAGGAGCTGTCGTAACGCAGGCCTGATGACGGACGTTATAACCAGACGGTGAACGGACCCGGCAGCGACTCTTTCATTCACACCACACGGGTTTCTGTTGTGTTTTAAAACGCCTCGGCTTCATCTCGGCGCTGTTTCACCGATAAAAGTGATAGTTTGTTTCATAACGAACGTTACGACGTCGGTGACGTTCTACGCACTACAGTTCCCAGAAAGCAACGCGACAGGCTGACAGCGAGTGTCGTCAGCCAGGCAGGCACCGGCGGCGTGGGCTCCCTGGTCAGAGAGGAAAGTGTTCCTGCGGTTCAAACGACACGGTAGAGACTCGGCGGAGGTTCAGGTCAAAATGACGGTGGGTTCGGGCCTCTGGTGGACTTCACTGCAGAGAGGCTACTTCAGACTCAGCGGCGCTGAGCACGTCGTATCACTGTATTACATTATTGTAGCCGTTAGCTAAGTTAGCTAACAAGCTAGTTGTCGAGACAAGCTGCATAAGTTGAGAAAAATGTGACTGAACTGAACCCGTGAGCTCAGATTTACTGTTGAAGTGTGTTTGATACTGTTGTCTGTTCAGTTCACATGTACGAGCCGGTCATTTTACACGTGTGTTTTCATGTGGGGGTTGTTTGTTTGGGGGAGTTAACATGCAGCTGTCTGTGCACCGGCTTCTCTCTAACGTCCTCTCATGTTGCTGCTCGGTGCTGGTTGGTTTTCACCAGGAGCGGAAGGGAACAGCCAAGTTGGACTTCCTGAGGAAGATCGAGCTCGAAATCCAGGAGAAATGGGAGAAGGAGAAGACGTTTGAACATGATGCCCCCACCACAGTTGGGGAAAGCACAAAGTGAGTGGTACCATGAAAGAAGCCTATACACTGTCAGTTACACACCTGAACCAGGTGCAGGTGAAGGAAGCAGCAGTTATGTGTGGTTGTACTCAGGAATGCTTCCTTTTCCCTCCCTCTCCCTGACGGAGCTATGGTGAAACAAATTCTTTAACTGTGATGTTGATGATGATGATAAACAAGCTAAACAAGTGTGTCTGAAGCTGTGAAGCTGTGGACAACTGGTTGCCCTGTCCTGTTTCCCATGTCACAACATCCTGCTTCAAAAATAAAATGTCAGACACCTGATCATGTTTCTTCTCTTCCAGCAAAAACAAGTACTTTGTCACCTTCCCCTACCCCTACATGAACGGCCGGCTGCACCTGGGCCACACGTTCAGCTTGTCAAAATGTGAGGTGAGTCTGCGCACAGACAGACATGAATGCTGAGATGTTGGAGTTGCACCTGTGATTTATACCAGAGCTGCAGATCTTCAGCTCATGATCTCTGGTCTCCTGCAGTTTGGCATCGGGTATCAGACTCTGCGAGGGAAGAAGTGCCTCTTCCCCTTTGGCCTGCACTGCACAGGGATGCCCATCAAAGTGAGTGTTGGCTGTGTCACAGAAATGAGGCACAGCGAGGCAGCTTTAGGTTTGATGATTATTAGCATTGTCATCATGTAACACGATCTTCATACTTTAATACTGTGTCCACCAGGCCTGTGCAGACAAGCTGAAGAGGGAGATGGAGCTGTATGGAAACCCTCCACAGTTTCCAGACGAGGAGGAAGAAGAGAAGGAGAAGGAGAAGCCAAAGTCTTCTGATGAAATCATCATCAAGGACAAAGCAAAGGGCAAAAAGGTTTGGATCATTTTCAACATGGGGATCAAAAATACAGATATAGAGCATCATTCGTCGATAACAACTAGAGCTTGTTTTGTTTCATAAAGGAAGTGATAAAGAAGTTGGTGTCTGAGTTTTTGATTGTGTTTTTGTGACAGTTTAACCTGGCTCTATATGAACTGTGTAAACGTTAGTATCAAAGCTGTTGGACAAGAAGCTTTATTTTATGAGCATGTCAGTGACTCTGTGTGTCTTTTTCCTCTGTCAGAGTAAAGCTGTGGCAAAAGCTGGATCCTCCACCTTCCAGTGGGACATCATGAGGTCTCTGGGCCTCAGTGACCAGGAGATCACCAGCTTCGCTAATGCTGAGCACTGGCTGGAGTACTTCCCTCCTCTGGCTGTCAAAGACCTCAAACAGATGGGTGTCAAGGTGACTCAATACAATGAACCAACAGGAGCAAAAAGCTGTTTTTAATCTGACCCTTCACACAGTAGAAAACACACAAGGAAATCCAAGCTCACAGGTTTATGAGTGTAACCCAGCTCACTGTTAGACTGTTGTAGAATATCATGGAGCTGAAATAATAAACATCTGGGTGAAGAGACACTCTGTGTGAGCCTGCTGACCCAGAATCCCCTGATTTAACTGATTTAAGATGAACCCTGGTGTTGTGTTGTCACCTGACAGGTGGACTGGAGGCGTTCCTTCATCACCACAGATGTGAACCCGTTCTACGACTCCTTCGTCAGGTGGCAGTTTGTTACTCTGAAGGAGAGGAAAAAGATCAAGTTTGGTAAAAGGTGAGGTGGTTTTTACCTGTGCTCTGTCTCTGTCTATCGTACGACGTGCCTTTAGGTTCACAGTAAATTAATTCGATTTTTACGATGTTTGCATTTTCTGTTAGCTGTCTAATCTGTCCCTGTCTTCTGTACAGGTACACCATCTACTCACCTAAGGACGGGCAGCCATGCATGGACCACGACAGGCAGACAGGAGAGGTACACTTACATCTTTGTGTTGAAAGAACCTGCTGTCACAGTGATGAATGTGTTCGAAATCACTGCACTGTTTGCTGGGATGAAGAAAATGTTGGAAATGTCTGTTTTACTGATGTTGGTACAAAATCTTACAGTGTCAGGAAAAATAACTGATCTGAGAGCTGTGTTCAGTTCGTCTTCCTCCACCTAACATTTCCCTCTCACCTGCAGGGAGTCGGACCTCAGGAGTACACTCTGATCAAGATGAAGATAGTCGAACCGTACACAGCAAAATTCAAATCCAAAGTCTTCTACAGCAGGTAACAGGTTCTACAGTGATCTCCAGTCAGTCTCATCCTTAAACACTGACGTCCAGTGTAAATCTGATATCAGTGAACTCAGTACCGAGTGTAGACTGAAGACAGCAGTAAAGTGTGGGTGCTGTCTTCTTCTTCCTCCTCACAGTGGCATGAAGGGTAAGAACATCTTCCTGGTGGCTGCCACTCTGAGACCAGAGACCATGTTTGGTCAGACCAACTGCTGGGTGAGGCCGGACATGAAGTACATCGCCTTTGAGACGGTGAGTGGAGACGTCTTCGTCTCCACCAGGAGGTCGGCCAGGAACATGTCCTACCAGGGCTTCACCAAGGAGAACGGAGTGGTGCCAGTGATCATGGAGATACTGGGACAGGTACTAGCACCCACCTGTTTTTCTTTAAAACAGAAGGAAGTGATTCCTAATGTTCTGATCGGGATCCAGTGTGTTGGTGTGTAACATTATTTCCCCTCTGTGCAGGACATCCTGGGCAGCGCCCTGAGTGCTCCTCTGACCTCCTACAAGATCATCTATGCTCTGCCCATGCTCACCATCAAGGAGGACAAAGGTACGAGTCAGAAGGACTATCCATCTGTCGAGGTTGTGCTGAAGCAGAGAAACGTCACTTTGGTTGAAGAGCTGCAGGTGTTGCGAGGAGTCTGCTGCTCGGCTCACACAGTATCTTTACATAAGATTCTGCTTGAACTGAATGTGTTTTCTGAACAGACCAACAAAATGTGTCACCATGTTTATATCAGTGTTTCAAATGAAGGTAAATCATCTGGGCCTCGTTGCTTTAGATCATTCTTTATGCATTTTCTCCTCCTCGTCTGATCTTATTCTCTCTGAGAGAAAAACCCGGGGAGTCTGAGAATATCAGATCAAGGTTAACACAGGATCTACTGTATGTGTTGTACTGTGATCTTAAAGGAGTGCAAGCACAGGCTGCTGCTGTGCCCTGAGGGAGAACACTCATTACTCAGCAGATAACACTCATATAATGGTTCCTCTGTTTTCTAAGAAGTCAGTGCTGTAGTTTGTCTCTGTGTCTTCATGTGTCCTGTTGGTGAGTTTATTGTGAACGGCCTTACGTGGAATTTCTCAGAGACTAAATTGAAATGTCAGAATTGTATTAATAATAAACCTCATGTGTCTTATTGTCTTGCTTGGCAGCTGTTACAGCCGTGGCAGCTTTGAGTTGGTATAAAACGTTTCACGTGTTGGCCTCTTCCTCAGGTACCGGCGTGGTCACCAGTGTTCCCTCTGATGCTCCTGATGACATCGCTGCTCTCAGGGACATCAAGAAGAAACAGGTGAGGTTACACATGTCTACCTGTAAAAAATGTATTTATACCTCAAATTAAGAACAAACAGAGAAACAGAAGGAAGTGCAGTCTGGACAGGAATCTAATGTTAACAGCTCTTAGAACAGCCTGCTGTCCTATAGGCTGAAGTTCAGGGGGATTGAACCTCTGACTCACGTGTTATGTAAAACACACTCTGTATTTGAAAGTGTATTGATTCCTCTGTTTTCTAATAGGCTTTGCGGGAAAAGTATGGAATTGAGGACAAGATGGTGCTGCCTTTTGAGCCGGTAAGATGAGCCACTCAGTTTCTGAGAAGAAGACACAAATGTGAACATGAAATTAATCTGAATGCAGCTTTAATGTGTGTGTCCGTGTGTGCGCGTGCACGTGCGCACTTCAGGTTCCTATCATAGATATCCCAGGCTACGGGAACCTGTCTGCTCCTCTGTTGTGTGATGAGCTGAAGATCCAGAGCCAGAACGACAAGGAGAAGCTGGCCGAGGCCAAGGAGAAGGTCTACCTGAAAGGGTTCTATGAGGGGGTGAGTCCACTCACTGGGTAATGAGCAGATAGAAAAGCTCCACAAGGCAGCAAACCCCCTGTGGATTCAGCTCAAGGTCTGAAGACCCAAACAGAGGATTCACACCTCCAGGCTGGACTCCATTATTCATCAGCTGCTATTAAACATGTTGCTTCTGTTGACCAGTGAAAATATGAGTGTGAATCATGTTGGACTTGTATAATGTGACGTCCAAACAGAGAAACGAGGTGCAACCAGGACCTTTTTATATTTCTGTCACATTATCACAGCAGTCATGTTCAGTTTTACAGAGACTGTGTGTACATTAGAGGAAACAGGAACTGAGATGATCTATTCATCCTCCAATAAAAAATACATAAATACATGTTAACACAATCAACACAATCGCAACAACAACAACATTTCATGTGTGTCTTCACACTGAGCAGTTAGTGATCCTTCCTCCTGCAGAGCAAACAGCGTCAGATCTTTCTGTGTCCTCTGTCTCAGATCATGTTGGTTGATGGCTACAAAGGGCAGAAGGTCCAGGATGTCAAGAAGCCCATCCAGAAGATGATGATAGACAAGGTGAGACTGTTTCTTAAGACACAGCATAATCAGAATACAACTACAGTTTATGTTATGATATTAATGTATATTCATGAGCGGTAGTGAGTCATGCTGTTGGCTGTGTGTCCACCTGTCGCAGGGCGAGGCCATGATCTACATGGAGCCAGAGAAACAGGTGATGTCCCGCTCAGCTGATGAGTGTGTGGTGGCGCTCTGTGACCAGTGGTGAGTAACAGCACGAGTCTCATTAAAACAATATTTATTGTATCAAATGTGTCGGTTAGTAATAAGAATAAATGATTTCAGCCCGGTGGAGGTCAGTGTCAGTGAAACGACTGGAGTAACAGAAGTCATCTGTTTGTCTGTGCCTGTGTCTCTGTGCTGAAGGAACAATGGTCAAACATCGTAAGGCTGAGTGAGGATGGGTCTGTGTCTTCATGTCTAAACTCAAGGTTAGATGTTTTCTGTCTTTCAGGTACCTGGACTATGGAGATGCTGAGTGGAAGCAACAGGCCAACGAAGCCCTCAAGTCTTTGGAGACGTGAGTCACTGAGCTCTTTAATGACCTGACAGACCGCAATTAATCTGAAAGTCACAAGTCACTGCATCCTCTTCCTGTTTTATTTTGAAAATATATGTGTGTGATTTCATACGCTGCAGATTTTGTGACGAGACGAGAAGAAACTTTGAGGCCACTTTGGCCTGGCTGCAGGAGCACGCCTGCTCTCGAACCTACGGGCTCGGTGAGTGTGTATGTGTGGGGGGTGGTGGGGGGGGTTTGAGTAAACCCATTCAACTTCAGTTCTGACCTCAGATTTGATGGTGCTGTCTTTTTTAAACCTTATCACATGTATCAGGAGTGTCGTGGGCCTGTCAGAGAGCAGGCAGCTGCTGTGACTGATGCTGCTCAGGTTATATTTTATATTAACGGTCTATAGATGGAGACAGAGCACTGTTAATGAACAGCTCCCAGCTCCAGTCTGCTCTCTGCTCATACAGGAGTCGATCTGGAGACCAGTTCAGTCCAGTTCAGTCCAGACCTGCTGTAGAAAACACTCACAACACAGTGGAAGCAGTCAGTCTCACTCCTGTAATAACTTACTTATATGTGATCTGGACATTTCATAATGTAAGTTAAATTGAAACATGTGCTGCAGGAGGTGAGTGTCATGTTTTTAGTTTTAATCCCACCCTCCTGTGTCGTCTCACTCAGACTTCATGTGTTTATAACGAGTGGCTGGTGTCAGAACAACAGCTTCACCACTTGTAGTTTGTTTTATGTGACAATGAAGATTCACATCTCAGTGTGTTTGCTGAGGATTACCCACTAAGTCCTGGGGCTCACTCCCCTGTCTCACTGTTTGTCTTGGCTGCAGCTTGACGCCACGGCAACGCAACAAAAAATCCAGTCACCACAGAGACGACACTCGTCTTCTCCATCGTTCTGTGTCTCCGTCACTTTCTCCGTCATGATTATGCGCATGTATTTCTCCTGCTGTATTTTCTGATTGTGTGTGTGTGTGTGTATTTGTGCACGTCTCCTGGTTGCCATAGGAACGCGGCTGCCTTGGGATGAGCAGTGGCTGATAGAGTCTCTATCGGACTCCACCATCTACATGGCCTACTACACTGTGGCCCATCTCCTCCAGGGAGGGGTGCTCAATGGGCAGGGAGCCTCACCACTGGGCATTAAGTATGGACACACACACACACACACACACACCAGAACAAACAATGATTAAACCCTGAGTGCTCTCTTTCTCTGTCTCTCTCTCTTTTTCTTGCTTTTGTTCCCTCTCTACTTTAAAGCTGACTCACCTGAGGGAACAGACCTGGATTTAATATTTAATAACTGAATTAAACCTTTTCAAATGACAGGTGCTGCTTTTCAGATGTTTTTTTTTTTTGTGTTTGCTTAGTTTTCCTCTAACAATGAAATAAATAAATGATCTCACATGCCCTCAGTGACTGATGCTGCTTCAGAGAGGTTTAAGAGCTCAGTTTGGGACTGAGAGAAGTGAAACGCTGTCAAACACTGTGTGACATGAAAACACAGTGAAACCTGTTAATTTAATCCTCCACGCTTCATCACAGTTCATCGCTCATCCTCACCCTGAGCTCTCTGCCCCCCCCCCCACCTTCCAGGCCACAGCAGATGACCAGAGAGGTGTGGGACTTCATCTTCTTCAAGACGTCTCCTTTCCCTAAGACCGACATCCCCAAAGAGCATCTGCAGAGGCTGAGGAGGGAGTTTGAGTACTGGTACCCCGTCGACGTCCGTGTGTCCGGCAAAGACCTGGTCCCCAACCACCTGTCCTACTACCTGTACAACCATGTGGCCATGTGGCCCAAGGACAGGTGAGCCTGACACCCCTCTGTGTCAGTTAACATCTTATATAACCTGTGGTCACAGTGGGTTACAGAGGAATGAAAAGTTCAAACATCAGGTTAAAATAAGAAACAGAAACACGTCCTTAACAACAGAAGCAAAGTAACACTCATGTTGAGCTTTGACTGAAGACACTTCAGTTTGTTTCTGTGGAGACTCAGACTGCGAATCACACACACACACACACACACACATACACACACACAGTGTTTGTAGTCACCTTCTGTCCTGACCAACACAGGTGTAAGGCTTCAATATTTCATTGGTATTCTCTGGAGTAACATTATTCAAGGCCTTTTAGAGGAGGAGGAGGAGGAGGAGGAGGAGGAGAGTCTGGAAGTGAATTGAAAACCAGAACTTTGGGTGATATAAAAACTACAGGTATCTCTGATGTCTCTGACGTGACAGTGATTTTAGATTTTATTATTGTTTTAGCAGATTTTATCTGACAAGGTTTGATGAGATGAGACGTTCTTTGATTAGTCTGACAGTGGGGAAGTTTCCAGTGTTGCAGCAGCAATAATAATAATAATAATAATAATAAAAACTCCTGTTACTCCTGTGAAGAGTTGAATGATGGGAAATTGATGTGAATGTGAGTGATGTATATTGTTTTAGTTATTTATTCTATTTTATTCTCTCCGTACCTTGACTGTGCACCCTAACCCTTAATTTCATTGTACACACGTGTATAATAACAAAGTATATTGAATCTAATGTTGTAATAATAAGTTTAAACACTGAAGACATTAACTCATTGATGCCAAAAACGTAATTTTACATTTTTCTTTTTTTTTTTTTTTTTAATTATGAAAACAGACGCTCTTAACACACCTTATGTGTGTGAAGGGTTAGGGTTAGTTAATGGACATTTGATCTTCTGTTGGAGAGTATGAGATTTAAAATGATGAAGGTAGTGGTGATGATGATGAAGGTGATGATGTCTGTGTGCGTCCACAGTGGGAAGTGGCCTCAGGCGGTGCGAGCCAATGGACACCTGCTCCTTAACTCAGAGAAGGTGAGTCAGACATTGATGAAGCTCAGTTGTGTTACTGTGAAACAAACATACGTAACACATGTGTTGTTGTTGTTATTCAGGGACACACACTGTGGTGTGGTGAGCTGCTCCTCCTGCTCCTGATACTTTAACATGGTGATATGTAGCAGTAAACTGAGCCATGTAGAAACGACTCCTCCACTAATTAACGAGTGTTTGATGCTGTTAGAGCTGTTTGTGATTTTCACTGCTTCAGCTTTGATGTATATTTAAACAGAGTCAGTTTTATTCCTGTTTGCCATGTTTGGGTGGGCAGACGTGAAACGCTGTGGCTGCTAACATCTGTCTGTCTTTTCTCCAGATGTCCAAATCTACTGGAAACTTCCTCACTCTGACTCAGGCCATCGACAAGTTCTCAGCAGATGGTACATTCATCTATCTCCCCTCCATCCTCTACTCTCTCTGCTTGTCTCACCAGTTTCTTGTTCCAGTGTTTTGTTGAAGCTTTGAGAAAAATTCACCAGACACATACATTTATAGCAGGTTACAGTGTATGTTTATGATGTATAACGGCCCAGTACACCTGATTGGAATATAAGCACCTGGTGAAGATGATGAGAAAACAGCCCATGATGCTGACATGCACCAGTGTTTGTCTGACGTCTACAGCTGCACTGTAAACAAGGAGTGTCAGTATAATACTTTATAATGGGATCAACCAACCAACCAGAAGAAACTCATTCATTTGTCGTAGAAATGTTGTGATGAGTGTTTACATGATGGTTAAAGCCAACAGACGAACCTGCACTTGTCTGTTCACAGAGAAAGAAGAAGAGTCAAATATGTAAAATCCAGTGTTTATAGGAACATGAGGAGGAGACCAAGGATCAGACTTGTGATGTACGGTGGCACCAATGGTTCAGTTTTGAACCTGATCCTGTTTGGTGTGATTTATATTTTGGAGAAAGTTCTTTGTTAGATTTTGGATGGTGCTCACATTAACCCTGATAGAAATCCCCTCTGCCTTATTCTTTATGTTTGCACAGAGCTGAATAATGGATAGATGTGCCTGTTGTTTGTGTAGAACCTGCTCCACCATGGGAGCAGAGAAACTTCACAGCCTGACAGCAGACTCACTTCTTAAGTTGACTTTCTGTCTAAGAGCTCGGCGTGATGTCTGCTGGGTATTTGAAGTTTTCTCAGACTGTGGAGTTTTCCAGCAAGTCTGTGAACTTCACCTGGTTGCAAAAGTGTTTTGCAAGAGAGAAGAGAGAAGCTCTGTTCAGGGTTTGTCTGTGTATTATAGGATCAAAAAACTCAGAGTTGGATGTTTAATTTGAGTGTAGTGTTTCTGCTCTGAACCATGTCCGACATGTTTCATCAGTCTGGACTCACACACCTTCACCTCCTCTGTCAGGGATGCGTCTGGCTCTGGCTGATGCCGGAGACACGGTGGAAGATGCCAACTTTGTGGAGACGATGGCCGACGCCGGCATCCTGCGCCTCTACACCTGGGTAGAGTGGGTGAAGGAGATGATCGCCAACCAGAACAACCTGCGGACCGGACCGGCCGACACCTTCAACGACCGGGTGTTCGCCAGGTACATCAGGAGTTTATTCAGAGGAGGTCATTAAGGTGAAATGTTGAAATGCTCTCACTGAGCCACATGCAGCTGGATCTCATTCTTGATCCTTGAACAGCAGCGTCTTTGTCAGTGGAGCGGATGAATATGACATGGTATGAATCAGTAGTTAAAGAAGGTTTGATTCTATAATTCTACCTTTTATATTTGTTCAATGTGCCTTAAAGAGAGATGAATGTATCAAGTGTTGGATAATGGACAAGTGTGCTGCAAAAGTCACTTTATTTTAAATGAACCGAAAACAACAACAACAACAAACTGTCCATTAACCTTCAGAGAGCTCATAAAAATCTGCTGCACTAAAAACCTGACGGCTCCATCAGAGTGGAAACTGTTCGTGGAGGGTTAGACTGAGGCGGCAGCTGGGTCGAACTCAGGGTCAAAGGTCATTATAACAGAGCATCTGTTAAACCAAAATAGTAGCTTTACTAAAGAACATTTGCTTGAGTCAGTTTCCACTTATTGCAGTGTGATTTGTCTGCTCAGAGGACCTGATAGGAAGAATCAGATCCACTGCAGTGAGTTCGCCTGCACATGGTCAGAACTGACATGAGGTTAGAGTCCAGTGTCCTTTAGAAACTCCTGCTTCTGTGGCTCTCAGTGCTGAGCTGTGACTGTTGTGTTGTGTCCAGTGAGATGAACGCAGGCATCCTGAAGACGGAGCAGCACTACGACAGGATGATGTACAAGGAGGCTCTGAAGAGCGGCTTCTTCGAGTTCCAGGTGAATGAAACAGAAAAACTCTTTCATGTTCTTCTATCCAGCCGTGAGCTGGTTCTGTGGACACGTCATTAAACAATAGATTGAGATCTGAGGTTTGGATCATGTCCTGCTCTGAGGATGTGAGTGTACTGAAGTGAAAACTGGATGTGTGATGATGACCTTTAACCCTCCCACCTGTGTGTGTGTGTACAGGCAGCTAAAGATAAGTACCGTGAGCTGGCTATCGAAGGCATGCACAGAGACCTGGTGTTCCAGTTCATAGAGAGACAGACTCTGCTGCTGGCTCCCATCTGCCCTCACCTGTGTGAATACACCTGGGGTCTGCTGGGCAAGGTACCACACACACACACACACACACACACACACACACACAGGAACACAGTGACGTCTGGTCGTGCTGTCGGTTTCATGTTTCATGTCTCCATGTTTACTGTGAGAAATAAAAGAGACGTCTTCACTCCCTCTGTTCATTTACATTTACACCAACCAGGTAAGAACCGTACAGGCTTCATGTGGCCCTGCAGTGCTGCTCATCCCACCACTGTTTATCTGTGTGAAGTGGCTATATATACACACACACACACACACACACTCCCTGTGCTGTGAACACGTCCACCAGGAGCCTGCTAACACACTGTGGGCCTCGTTCTTTCATCACTATGAAAGGAATGCACTTGCTCCCCTCAGCACAGAGAGCCAGGAATATTTTTAACACTCAAATTTATGAATATGAAAGAGTTCTGCTGCACAGTAGATGGGTTTTCAGTTGTCGCTTAGCAACAACAAAAGCCCCACAACCAGCCTTTTCTCCAATCATGTGTTCAGCACCACTAGCTAAAGAGCTAAGAGGCACTCAGTGGGCACAGAGGTACACAACAGTGTGCCATTCACACACATGCCCAGTTAATGTGGTGTGTGTGTGTGTGTGTGTGTGTATGTGTGTGTATGTGTGTGTATGTGTGTGTGTATGTGTGTGTGTGTGTGTGTGTGTGTCTCTGTGTGTGTGTGTGTGTGTGTGTGTGTGTGTGTGTGTGTATGTGTGTGTGTGTGTGTGTGTGTGTCTCTGTGTGTGTGTGTGTGTGTGTGTGTGTGTGTGTGTGTGTGTGTGTGTGTGTGTGTCTCTGTGTGTGTGTGTGTGTGTGTGTGTGTGTGTGTGTGTGTTACTGCGGTGCTGTGACCACTGGCTGTGCAGTTCAACAGGATTTAAAACATCCAGTGGGCTTCAAACCAGGTCCTTGAATCCCTTTAACATGTGTGTACCTGTGTGGTGTGGGGGGGTGGAGAGGTGGGGGGGTGGATCGAGGCCTGGAGAGTTTTGGATATTAATATATGAAAATTCACATGAGACACTGAAAGCAGTTACATGTGAAGTTGGTTTTCTTGTATTTTTGACCTGATGGTTGGTTAAAGGGAAGTGAGCTGCTGCCTGCATCTGTCTTCTCTGCAGCCGGTAAACCAGTCTCTGTCTTTATGACTCAACTTACACAACATGACACACCTGACGTCTCTGTGTCTGAGAGCTGCTGCTGCTGCTCATTATAAACAGTGTTGTCACAGGAATTAACCTCCATCTCCTTGTCGTGTTGGGTCCTTGACTTTTATGAACGTGGCCTGGAAAGTCCTTGAATGTGATGTTGAAGAAGTGCGTGTGGTTCAGTCTGTCCCTGTGTCTCTCTCCTGGACAGACCGGCTCTCTGATGAAGGCGTCGTGGCCCGTTGCAGGTCCAGTCGACGAGGTGCTGATCCGTTCCTCTCAGTACCTGATGGAGACCGCTCATGACCTCCGACTGCGACTCAAAGCTTACATGCTCCCCCCGAAAAACAAGGTAAGAGACGTGTGTGTGTGTGTGTGTGTGTGTGTGTTGTTTGACTGCTTCACTGCTGTAATGGCTTTTTAAAGTGACTGTGAATGAATGCTGCAGATCAGAACTGACGGTGTTTGTTTTAAATGGTTTTTATGAAAGTCTGGAAGTGTTCATTAAGGGTGGTAATTAAAGCGGAGGCAGCAGTGATGTGTTGGAGTCTCTGCTCCCTCAGGTATCTCGACACTTCCACGGTTGTTTCATGTGGAAATAATAAAAAGACTCAATAAGAAAACATCAGTAACAGCAGCTTTAAGTCAAGATAAAGTCATTTTTTCACATCTGAATCTATCATCTGAATCCTCTCGGTCATAAAAAACACATTTGCTGTTTTGCACTTTTATGTTTTCCTAATTAAAGTAAAGATGAATGTGCAGCAGTGTGTATTGGACCAGCTTCAAACTGGATTAAAACAACATCGTATCAAGTGTGAACTAGTTTCCTTCTCACTGGGAGACCTGAGCTTCCTCTGTGGGACTTTATTAAGACAGAAAACAGAAAGTATGAATCCATTTAAATTCTGCTCTGTGTATTTGGTCTGTTTTTACATTTCCTGGTCACTTCCTGTCTCCCTGAGTGAAGCTCAGAGCAGCTGTGGATCATCAGCATCATCACCTTGTGTCTCTGATCCACTGTAGGACTCTGGTCTGTGTTGCGTTCACAGCTGGAAACGTCCTCTATTGTTTGTTAACAGCTCAGAAATTCAATAAGTATTGACAAGATCCAAGACAACCGATGTCTCACAGTGTTATTGATCCGCTGCGAATGATTTGGGTCCATGGAGATGGATGGAGACAGGATGGAGGGAGGATGGAGACGGGATGAAGGGGTGATGATGGAAGGATGGTGGGATGATAGAGATAGGATGGAGGGATGATGGTCAAAAGAGGAGAGCAGGACAGACGTGTTTATGGGTTTTGTGGGTTTGAAACTTCAAGCAGAAAGAGCAGGACTTGAATGTACAGCAGTGACACATTAAAGGTTGTTTAAAGCTTCTTTACTGTCGTGTGTGTTGAGTTTCCAGCGTTAACATCAGGGCTCTTTAACAGAAACACGTACAGTACAGGACCAGAGTGGACTCGACAGCTGTCATGTGAAATATGTTCACAGATTTGTCTCCATCACAGGAAACACAGCTCCTCACACACACACCGTCTGATTCCCAGAGCGGCCGCCCACTCCCTCACTACACACTCCACTGTCGCTGTCCTCAGGCTCTTTTACCTGACCACACATTTAAAATGTGTCTCCTCCTCCAACAGAAAGGAGACTCCAAGCCTCCAGTCAAACCCTCCCACTGCACCATCTACGTGGCCAAGAGCTACCCTCCATGGCAGCACAGCGCCCTGTTGCTGCTCGGCAAGCACCACAAGGTGGGAGACACACACACACACACACACACTGCCTCATGTTCACACGCAGCCAGGGATGAGTACCTTTCATTGTTGCTGAATGAATTCCCACAGTAATCCAGAGTACTGATTCACATTAAATCAAACACAACCACATTTTGGTGCCTGAACGCACCTTTGTGTGGTGGAGGATCGTCTGCCTGTCGGGTTGGTCCTCAGGTTTCCTGTTTGAAACAGAGACACTGACCCATAATAAATATTCAGAAGTTTTGGATTTGACTTTAATGAGCACAACAACTTCAATTAAAACACACACACACTGAAAACAGGTGCCGTTGTGTCAGGGGGGGCGGTACCACATCAGTGTGAAAGGCACCCATCCCTACACACAGAGCATGAGGAAGGACAGAGGAAACACCTCCCCCTCACACACACACACACACACACACACTGTGATGACTGTATCTGATATGATCCTGTGTGTTGTCATGTCTTTGTGCGACAGAACAACAACGGGCTCCTTCCAGACAACAAAGTGATCGCCGGTGAGCTGGGCGCTCTGCCTGAGCTCAAGAAATACATGAAGAGAGTCATGCCCTTCGTGGCCATGATCAAGGTACGTGTGTGTGTGTGTGTGTGTGTGTGTGTGTGTGTGTGTGTCCTCTCAGAAACACTCTGTGCTGCATTGATTACAATGATTTTTTTCTTTTTAATCCCTCTTTGTGTGAGATCAGAGGAAAACTGAAGGCAGAATGAACAAACAGTTTAAACAACAGCGTTGCATTGAAATTCCACAGAAGCTGCAGGAAAACAGAGTTTATTGACTGAGAGAGAACAAAACCCAGTTCAGACAGAAGCTCTCTCACCACCTCTCTCTCTAATGTTAGTTTACACCTTACATATACAGTTAAACACAGATACAGCTTTATTATGTCTCTCCTCTGTCTCCCAGAGACTTCATGCTCCTGTTCAGACCTGATCCAGACTTTGATCTGCTTCACACTCACACTGAATTGAATCCATGTCACAGTTTAAACCTCGTCCCTGCAGGTTCAAGTGTTTGTTTGATCTGATAATAAAATGATTAAAGGAGCCGTTAGAGGTTCCCTGTGGTTTAATGTAAGTGTCTATACATTGAAGGTGCAGTGACTGATCGGTGATCAGAGGGACGGAGCTGATTAATATTTCCCGTGTGTCCTCTCCCAGGTGCTCAGAGCTTTGTTCAGGTGCTGCTGTTTTCACTGCTCTGATCAAACAGAATCAAACTAATAAATAGTCATGATGAGCTTTGAGCTCGTCCAGGATTTGTCTCTCAAGCTGCTCTTTCAGCTTTCAAGTTGTTTTCTCTCCTTGTTTGATGGTTTATTTTGGCATCTTTTGTTCACAGAGCTTTTTTTTTTCTTCCTAATAATCTCACGGTGGCGACATAAACATCACAATGAACAGGCTGCATAAAGATGAACGTGAACTAAGCCCTGGATGAAACGTCTCGTCTCCTCTGATTGATAATGTATCAGGACGTCAGCTGGTTAAAGCTGAAGAGGTTCATTAGTATTTACCAACACTGATGACTGAGTCTGCAGCTCTGTGATCTGTGTGTTTGTGCAGGAGAACCTGGAGAAGAACGGGCCCAGGGTTCTGGACCTGGAGCTGGAGTTTGATGAGCGGGCGGTTCTGATGGAGAACCTGGTCTACCTGACCAACTCTCTGGAGGTTTGTTCTGTTCTGATCCATCAGAACCACATCAGACAGCACATTAAACACAACAAGATACATAACAATATATGTAGCTGAACAAAGGCCCCAGTGTCATAGTAAAGGTTCAGCTCCTCATTTACCTGCAGACCATCACTGCATCAGGTTGTGTCTGACACACACACACACACACACACACACACACAGTGGCTGTGCAGACGTCAGTGGAGACGCTCTGAGCTCAGCTGTCAGTCAGAAAAGCTCTTAATTCTTGAGTCTGCACAGAAGCTTAGTGGAGTCAGAAACTAAAACCCTGAGATATGTTTGTCAAAGCAGCACAGCAACGGAAAAACTGTACATAATTCATGTCAAAGTAAAAACCCTCAATCCAGTTCCCACGTGTCTGATCGATCAGAGCTCAAGATAAAGTCTTACAACAAAAAATCAAAAATCACAATGCCAGAGAAATATTCAGCAGCGAGTGAAGGAGGAAGAGTATCCTCCATCACACACCAGCTCAGAGCCCAGAGCCAGGGTCAGAGCAGAGGTCTGCTCACTGATGAGTCCAGACTCTGATCACAGGGAGCTTTCTGCTTCTTCTCTGAACATGTTCCCCTCGTGTGTGTGTGTGTGTGTGTGTGTGTGTGTGTGTGTGTGTGTGTGTGTGTGTGTGTGTGTGTGTGTGTGTGTGTGTGTGTGTGTGTGTGTGTGTGTGTGTGTGTGTGTGTGTGTGTGTGTGTGTCCTACAGTTGGAGCAGATAGACGTCCTGTTTGCATCTGAGGCTGACGACAAAGTGAAGGAGGACTGTTGCCCTGGGAAACCGTTCAGTGTTTTCAGATCAGAGGTAAATGCTGCGTGTCGAGTGTGTGTTGTTTGTGTGTGTGTGTGTGTGTGTGTGTGTGTGTGTCCCTTCAGCAGCACGTTCAACTCCTCCACATTAATAGTGTTGCTTGTGTGTTCCAGCCTGGAGTGTGTGTGTCTCTGGTCAACCCTCAGCCATGCAACGGCATGTTCTCCACAAAGGTGGACATCAGACAGGGGGACAGCAGGGAGAGCATCGTCCGCAGACTGTCCAAGGTCAACAGACTCATCAAAGGTGAGAGAGACGGACCAGAACCAGAACCAGAACCAGACCCATGATGGTTCATGCACGGGGTGAGAATGTGTTGGGCCCCCTGTGTATGAGGAGGACATCAGAGCCCCCTCCTGAATCTGTGGGCTGTGTGCAGCACCGTTTAGTTTTCATGGCTCCACGTTGTCTTGTATCTGAACCTCTGTATTTTAAC
Organism: Caranx ignobilis; assembly: GCA_021432705.1. Taxonomy (NCBI): domain Eukaryota; kingdom Metazoa; phylum Chordata; class Actinopteri; order Carangiformes; family Carangidae; genus Caranx; species Caranx ignobilis. The sequence continues at coordinate 25,147,988 of MU269980.1, read as the reverse complement.
GCGCTCTCAGACTTTGAATAATGTTGCAGTGCATTAGTTTATGTAAGAGCAGCCCCACATGTGACCCAGTTTGCTCTGTAGTCCCCCCCCCCACACTTGTCTCCTTCATTACTTTACCCCCTGTTTCCTACTCTGTCTCTTGTCCCCTCTGACTCTGTGTCCCTCTCTCTCCATCAGACCTGTCCAGGGTGAAGCTGATGAGGTACGAGGACCCCCTGCTAGGCCCCCGCCGGGTCCCTGTCCTGGGGCAGGAGGAGCAGGGCAAAGTGCCCATCTCCAACCAATCAGTGTTCAACGTCAACCTGCAGGAGAAGAGAGTCACTCTGGCTGACAACGGTCTCTCCGTGGACATCGGAGACACTCTGGTCTATCTGGTTCATTAGAGTAACACACACACACACACACACACACACACACACACACACAGGTGCATGGAGACACATTCAGCAGTGAATCAATGGTGACGGGTTCATAATTTAGACTCAAAGCCATAAATGGGTGACTCAGATGTTTGGTGTTAGTTTGGAAGATCTTCTCCTGGTGGTCATTGACTCACTGCTGGATGTGACCTCGTGTATCTGACGGGACCTGAGAGGTTCCTCTCTCACCTCCTCTTTTTCAACCAGCTCACACACATGTAGAAGTTTCGGATCTGGGTTCTGGTTCAGGATCAGAACTTATCCGTGTCCCACTGGGTCTTTGCTTCTGTTGAATCAGGTCCTCACACATGAGAAGAAACCTTCAGTGTAGCAGCAGCTCCTTCAGTCTGTTCTGTCTCTGTTGGTTCAAAACTGAGGAATCTTGTAGTTTTTCCTGTTTTCATATCTCGCACAATAAATAAGTGAACTGTTTGTAAAATGAAGCTTTTCAATATAGTTTTTTTCCCTAAAAAAACAGAAATGAATGAACAAACATCTCCGACCGTGTGTGTCTGACCAACCACTTCTGATATTCTCACATCGAGTCGACTCCTGCATCTTCCTGCTTCCTTGCTCCTGTTGTTTTCATGCAGAACATGAATGTTGGAGTTCCTCAGTCAGTTTCCTCTCTTCCAGCCGTGGACGGCTCACGTCTGAGCTTCTCCACAGAAACAATAAAACCTATGAAATATTCAGCCTCTGTGTCGTTTCCCCCTCTCGCTGCTTCTAAGGACAAAAACATGAATGAGCCTCATCTCAGGAGTGTGTGTGTGTGGTGGTGGTGGTGGTGGTGGTGATGGGGGGGGGGGGGTTGTGGAGGTTCTGCTTAAGCTGTTGGATGTTTGTGGTTCAGATGGTGATGACACTGTGTGTGTGTGTGTGTATGGAGCTGCACACTGTAGCTGTGAGCGGTTGGAGTTTGTTGGAGAGTCAGCAGCGACCAGGGCAAACATTTCCTGGTGAGTGTAGAATTGAGGAGGTGGAGCAGGAGGTAAACTGCTGACTGCAGGAATCAAACAGGAGAGAAATGAGGCTCCAGAGACCAAAGCTACTGAAGTTTTACACACTGGGAGATGATGTGTTCGTCTGGAGGAGAAGATCTGGTGCAACATGTTAAACACAGTGATGGCAGCAGCAGAAGTCAGCTGATGGCTACATGTAGATGAACCACCTCCTCTTCAGTCACATGTCAGTGAAGCCTGACACTAACACAAGCGGTGACTCCTGGTCACCACCATAGAAGAAGAGCCACAGGTCAGAACCACAAAGATCCGAGACCTCGGAGCAGCTTTAGGACAAATCTGTGACCCAGTGTCCAAAGAGCAGAGAATAGAAGAGAACTGTGGTTCACCTGCTTCACCTGGAGACGGTCCGTCAGGACAAAGTTCTTACGTCCATCTGGTCCAGACTCAAAGAGCTGGTCCAAGGCTCGGACTTCGTTAATACGGCTCTAAATGAAGAGACGTCTGGGTTTGTGAAATCTGAAGAGCAGGATGTCAACACACACACACACACACAGTTTAGGTCTGTGTGTGTGTGTCTCCACTGTTCACTTACCACACTCAGAGCCAGTGGTGGTTTCACTACGTGTCCTTTCACCACGTAAAACTCCCCACACCCCTCCCACCCTGTTTGTGTCACACACTCACACTCTCCCTCTACAGTGTGTGTGAGATGAAATTGAAAGGTCACTGTGAGAACACAGGAAGTGTGTTAATGCTCCTCTCTACACGAACCACAGGTGTGTGACTGTCGACTCTTCACTGATCGTCTCTGTTCACAGGTGAGTGACACCTTCACTGACTCTGTTCAATGCTTCACTGTTTTACATTCATCACCTGAGTCTCAGTTTGGATCTGACACTGTGTGTGTGTGTGTGTGTGTGTGTGTGTGTGTGTGTGTGTGTGTGTGTGTGTGTGTGTGTGTGTGTGTGTGTGTGTGTGTGTGTGTGTGTGTGTGTGTGTGTGTGTGTGTGTGTGAGTGTGTGTGTGAGAGAGAGATCTCATACAGATAATAAATAAATGATTAGTTTTCACACATTGATCTGGTTCTGATTCTGTTCACATGTGATTATGTGACTGCTCATGTTGATGCTGCTGTGTGATGTCCCCCCCCCCCCCTGTATTTCAGTATTAGTGAGGGCGGCTGAGACTCACAGTCCGACTCAGACTTATCTCTGTCAGGCAGCTTCAGGCCGGCCCGTCCGACCGACTGACGCTTTATCTGCTCACACACACGCTCCCTCTCACTGGGGAAGTGTCTCTCTGCCTCCTCCTCCACCCCACCCCCACCCCCTCTCTTTCTGCTGACTCTCCTCTCATCTTGTGCCCCCCCCCCCCCCCTCTCTCTCTGGACGGCAGGAGCATCTGGTCATGGAGCCGCCGACAGTCACACACCAGTAAGTGCACCACTGTCCTGTCTCCAGTGTCCTGTCTCCAGTGGACGTCCAGCCCACAGCTCACTTGTCTCTGTCTGCTCTGATAAGACATATGGAACAGGAACATTATAGCAATCATCTGCTGCTACTGCTGTTTCTGCTAAATGAAGCGACTTATATTTTTGCAGCTTGCTGTGATTAAAGTGTAGCTGAAGGCCTGAATTAGATGCAAGAACAAATAGTGTGCTCCGTACGGTGCTGGGATGTTAGGAGGTGTCTGTATTAGTGTAATTGTGCTGCCATGCTGCTAATCTTTCACAGAAGCCTGAGCTGAGGACAAAACATGCTGCTGCAGGAAAATGAAATTAGCTGAATGAATGAAATGAATTAAATTCCTGCTTCCAGGGAAGCAAAACACACTAATTGGCTCATTTGAGACCTTTTCTTTCTGTGTGAAGCTGCATTCAGTGTCAGCGCTGCGTTCGAGTCTCAGTGACCTCATCATCAACCACCTGCTCATGGAAACGTCTCGTTTCAGACCAGCAGCATCAGAGGAGCAGCAGCAGGAAGTGGAGGGCTCCACCACAGGAAGTGAAGAGAACAGGAAGTCCGACATCGACCCTGACGCGACAGAGCTCATACTCACCCAGCCTGGACTGGGCGTCACCACGACAACCATCACCACCATCACACAGACAGGAGGAGACTGGAGCACCGGCCTGTTTGACGTCTGTGGAGACAAAACCACATGTAACATGAACACACACGCACACACACACACACACACACACACTCCAGGCACAACTTAATGAGTCTTTGTGTTTCTTCTCTTTAATGGAACATGACCAGACTCTGTGTATGTGTGTGTGTGTGTGTGTGTGTGTGTGTGTGTGTGTGCAGGTATCCTGGGGGCCCTGGTTCCCTGCTGTTTGGACCTGAGTCTGGCTCATCAGTACGGGGAGTGTCTGTGTATGCCTCTCCTTCCTGGATCCACGTTTGCTCTGAGAGTGGGGATCAGAGAGCGCTACAAGATCCGGGTGAGTGGATTTTATATAAAACACTGTGTGTGTGTGTGTGTGTGTGTGTGTGTGTGTCAGTGGGAGTGAATGAATGAATGAATGAATGAATGAATGAAGTTCCTGTAAGCACTAAAGACTAACTTCGTATCTGCTCTGTCTTTTCTCCTCATGGTTCCTGATGTGTTCTTGTTCTGTGTGTGTTTCCTCTGTGTGTGTGTGTGTGTGTTCTCATGTGTTCACCTGTCTTCATGCTCAGGGAAGTGTGTGTGAGGACTGGGCCACAGTGTGCTGCTGTTACCCTCTGGCTGTGTGTCAGATGATCAGAGAGATGAAGAGGAGGATGAAGACTCAGACCTACCATGTGTCCACTGCTCTTCATCAGTCATCCTGAGGATGGAGCTGAGGACTGATCCAGGATCAGCTGATCAGCTCCAAGGGTCAAGACCACAGGTTTGACTTTCCCTTTAAAATCCACTGAGGATCTCTGGGGTAATAACTGAAGTGTTCAACCGTCAAACGAAGCTGGAGAGGATGAACTCCACTATGTTGTGACAAGAGCTAAATGTGTTTGTGTATGAATCTAAACGAGGCTCAAACTAGTTTATCTGGACGTTTTAATCGGTGTAAGGTCGTAAAGTCATTAAAGTCACATCTAACATCTGTGTTTGATGGAGCATTTGTCTCAGAGCTGTTCACTTTCTGTTGTTTGATGAAGGCGAATGAGACTTTCACTGTCTCAGACAGAGAATGGAAACATGTGGCGTCCAGGCTTCATGTCATCTGAGTGGTGACCTCCTGGGTGAAAGGTCACCAGACACATTAACGTGTTGATGAGGAGAAGGTGAACTGAGGCCTTTCAGGCATCAGGGACGATATCCACACACCAGAATAATACATCAAGTCTCAGCAGCAGGTTGATTCATGTGCAGACAGGTGCTGCGCTCTGTTCAGTATCCAGGAGCACCTGTGTTACCTGTGTGGTCCTGCTCAGATTACAGTCAACAGTTCAAGTACAGTCTGATGATAATGAAGCACATTTCCATATTTCTCTTCCTCCTTTATGCTCCTGTTCGGCGGCGGTTCACCCTCAGGCGCTCAATCATAATATTAATCCAGTTCCTCCCAGAACCTGAAGTCCCAGCAGCACGAGTCAATATGAAAATGTTATTTATACACAAAGCAGATTGTTCCTCAAAGGGCAAATATATAATTTGTTAACTTCTGTGGACATGGCCCCCACCTGCCTGCTGCTTCAGCTGAAACCAGGAGGGAAAGAGAGAAATTGGTTTAGTGTCAAAAAATAAAACTCGATCATATTTTACATCCAGCAAAGAGTCTGCAGGAGAATCCATGTTTTTAAATCAGTGTTACACGTTAAAGTGACAGATCCACACATCTGAATAAAGACACGTGATGATGATGATGATGATGATGATGATGATGATATCAGCTCTGGTTTTGTTTCTGCTTCTAAAAGCTACTGCCATGAGACACACACACACACACACACACACACTCTCACTTTGCTTTGCTTTATTAGAGGGTTTCATCTCACAGATTATGTCCCTCTGTGGACATTTGAATTCAGACTGTGCACAGAGACGGAGAGCAGCTCGTATCAAGCTGCTGTGAGCCCGAGCACATCAAAGAAACATCAGCAAACACACAAACATTTTGCAATTCACAAGGTCCCAGCTGAAAAACGTCTTAAAAATATGTTCACATTTTTGTAGGCAGAATAAAAAATTAATAATAAAAATAATAATAAAGCAGCAGCAGCAGCAGCAGCAGCAGCAGTAGAAGAAGCAGCAGCAGCAGTAACAGCAGCAGCAGCAGCAGCAGCAGCAGTAACAGCAGCAGCAGCAGCAGCAGCAGCAGCAGCAGTAACAGCAGCAGCAGCAGTAACAGCAGCAGTAACAGCAGCAGCAGCAGCAGCAGTAGAAGAAGCAGCAGCAGCAGCAGCAGCAGCAGCAGCAGTAGAAGAAGCAGCAGCAGCAGTAACACCAGTGTACAGCCTGTAATCATGCTCATTACTCAAATGACCCAGTGTGAGGTACAGTAGCTGAAACATTGGTTGTTGTTGGTGAGAGCAGCTTCATCCTCTGAGTCCTCCCTCACAGATCTAATGTCTCTGCCTTCTGGGGGGGTGTTAGCCAACAGGAAGTGCCCAGAGCAGCGTTGTCTTCAGGCACAGCTCTGTAGACTGTAGCATCATCTCTCCCTGTGCAAAGACCAAACGCTGTCCCTGCAGCATCAGAAGCTCTGAACCGGGCTGTTAAACTGGAAATCAATGGGCTCTGCAGATCAAATCCATGCTCAGATGTACAGGCCCACCACACACCTCTGCAGACCACAGATCTGTGTGTTCACACTTTTTAGAGGATGCTACACATGAAGCTGCTGCTGCTACTTCAAAAGATGGGGTTCTGTTCCCATTCACAAAGCTGAGACTGGGCTCTCTTCTTCTTCTTCTTCTTCTTCTTCTTCTCCTTCTTCTTCTCCTTCTTGTTCTTCTTCTTCTTCTTCTTCTCCTTCTTCTTCTCCTTCTTCTTCTTCTTCTTCTTCTTCTTCTTCTTCTCTGATGTGCATTTTCAGCCCGACATTGTTAGTCCCACTGAGTCCCTGTCTGTGTGTGTGATGATTATGCTGTTTTGTCGGCTGGCCTATGTCAGCTTGCTACAGGGACGATGAGATAAAACGTCTGTTTATAAATCTGAACCATCAAATCTTGTTTATTTGTTTGTTCATGTTTGAAGTGAACTGATCCTTTAACTATAAAACACTTGATCATGAAGCAGATGAAACATCAGATGGATTTACAGCCTTTGAATGAGATAAGACCTCAGACATCATGGTATCACACACACACACACACACACACACACACACACACACACACACACACACACACTGGCCTTACGTCATCTCTCTTTGTCACACCTCCATGTGTGAACCATTAGAGGGCAGTGTTGCCCCAGACCTGGGCCCCTAGTGTGTGTGTGTGTGTGTGTGAGTGTGTGCTCAGTGGGCTGGAGTCAGCCTGAAGTGCTGATCTGGGGTCAGAGTTGGAGGCTCAGCAGCAGCAGCAGCAGCAGCAGCAGAGTTGAGGGTTTGGATCAGTGGAGCTCATCCTCCGTCAGCATCAGACAGGGACCATAAACCTGCTGCTGAGTCAGCACCAGGACCAGCACCAGGCATCAGGTGTGGTCTCGCCAACAGGCCCTCAGGGTGGGGCTGTGTGTCTGTGTCAGTGTGTGTGTGTGTGTGTGTGTGTGTGTGTGTGTGTGTGTGTGTGTGTGGTATGCAGATGCATCTAGACTCTTGAGTGTTTGTGGTACAGAGACGTCAGCAAACAGAGAAAACACCAAACATGACACAGGCAGAAACAGACACTGTGTGTGTGTGTGTGTGTGTGTGTGTGTGTGTGTGTGTGTGTGTGTTCTCTACAACTACACTGACGTTTCTGATGTATTTTTATGCTCTCTCTCTCTCTCTCTCTCTCCACACCTTCACCTCTTCCTCATCGCCCTCTTTTTTCATTTGTTTCCCTGCTTCTTTTCCTCCAGTCTCCTCCTCCTGTGTGTGTGTGTGTGAGTGTGTGAGTGTGTGTGTTGGTGGAAAAAACAGAGAAAGGAAAGAGGGAGGTGTGGAGAGACCTGTGAAGCTGGAGCAGCCGTCCCCCTGGTGATACTTCTATCCAGGACAACAAGCACCACCTGGGGTTTACATAACACACACACACACACACACACACACACACACACACACACACACACGCTCTTCTTCATATCACTTTCTCTGTGATAGTCTTTTGTCTCGTCCTTGCCCTTCCTCTGTCTCGGCCTGTTTTTCTCTCTGTCTTCATCCTCCTCCTCCTCCTCGGTGTTCGGCAGCCGACAGTCTGTTCAGCTGCTGAGTGGACTTCTCTTGTTTGGTGTGTGTGTGTGTGTGTGTGTGTGCAGGTATCCTGGTGTGTGTGTGATGATGGAAGCTTTGAATTTATTGGCTCTGGTCGGCTCCTCAGACTAAGCAGGCGGTTTTATAGATTTGTGTGTGTGTGTGTGTGTGTGTGTGTGTGTGCAGACAGAGCGGGAGAGGATTTTGTTGTAGGAATGATTTGACTTCAGCCCTCTGTCATGCACAGGGATTATAATACTACAGATTTGCCTTCTTTTGTAGTTTTGTTCTGCAGCAGCTCGTATTCTTCTCCACTAAAGAATTCATCCTTAAATTCTTCCCTGACAAGAAGAGGGAGGTTCGTCCTCGTCCTCGTCCTCGTCACAGCAGCTTCTCTGTCTTCTCGGGTCATTTAATGGTGGCGGCTGCCAGCACCAGAAAACATGGCTGACGCCTCCAATATGAATTATTGTGCTGTGTTTCCAGTCTGGGTCATTATTAAATGATCATTAGTTTACAGATGGAGAAGCAAAACATCACACGAGTGTTGATCAGTGACGCTCTGTTCTCTACCTGCTGCAGAGCAGACTCTAAAACATGAACATGAAATGAAGTGATGAAACGATGAAATGATGCAGTGATGAAACGATGAAGTGATGAAACGATGAAATGATGCAGTGATGAAGTGATGAAACGATGAAATGATGCAGTGATGAAGTGATGAAACGATGAAATGATGCAGTGATGAAGTGATGAAACGATGAAATGATGCAGTGATGAAGTGATGAAACGATGAAGTGATGAAACGATGAAATGATGCAGTGATGAAGTGATGAAACGATGAAATGGTGCAGCGATGAAATGATGAAATGATGCAGTGATGAAATGATGAAGTGATGAAACGATGAAATGATGCAGTGATGAAGTGATGAAACGATGAAATGATGCAGCGATGAAATGATGAAATGATGCAGTGATGAAATGATGAACTGATGTAGTGATGAAATGATGAACTGATGAAGTGATGAAACGATGAAATGGTGCATTGATGAAGTGATGAAATGAAGTGATGAAACAATGAAATGGTGTAGTGATGAAGTGATGAAGTGATGAAATGATGAAGTGATGAAATGATGCAGTGATGAAGTGATGAAATGATGAAATGATGCAGTGATGAAATGATGAACTGATGAAGTGATGAAATGATGAAGTGATGAAATGATGCAGTGATGAAATGATGCAGTGATGAAATGATGAAATGATGCAGTGATGAAATGATGAAATGATGCAGCGATGAAATGATGAAATGATGAAATGATGCAGCGATGAAATGATGAAATGATGCAGTGATGAAATGATGAAGTGATGAAATGATGAAATGATGCAGTGATGAAATGATGAAATGATGAAATGATGCAGTGATGAAATGATGCAGTGATGAAATGATGCAGTGATGAAATGATGAAATGATGCAGTGATGAAATGATGAAATGATGCAGCGATGAAATGATGAAATGATGAAATGATGCAGCGATGAAATGATGAAATGATGAAATGATGTAGTGATGAAATGATGAAATGATGCAGTGATGAAATGATGCAGTGATGAAATGATGAAACGATGCAGTGATGAAATGATGAAATGATGCAGTGATGAAATGATGCAGTGATGAAATGATGAACTGATGAAGTGATGAAATGATGAAATGATGCAGTGATGAAATGATGAAATGATGCAGTGATGAAATGATGAAATGATGCAGTGATGAAATGATGAACTGATGAAGTGATGAAATGATGGAGGGCTGCAGTGCTGCAGTGCTGTGTCCCGGGGGCGGAGCCTGTGTGGTTGCTCTCTGACCTGGGGCTCGTTGCTGACCTCCGCTGACCTCTGGTCCACCCAGAAGCTGCAGGACAAACTCCTCCCTCCTGTGAACGTGTCACAGCAGCTTCACTGCTCAGTGTTTATCTCAGACTTTGTGCTGCTTCCCTGCGCAGTGAGGAAACCTCAACATCACATGGTCTGGTCATGTTGGACTGACCACACAGGTGAGAGACAGTAGACAGACTGCTGAGTCATCTCTTCTGACTCAGCACGTCGTCTGCTGCCTCCATGAAGAAGCAGACAGCAGTAGAAGTTCAGAGCTGGCCGTGGCCCCCTCACTCTAATGTTGAACATGATGTCGGTTCCTTCACTGATGAAAAGTTGTGACGGTAGCTCGTCCTGAAGACAAAGACCCAACACACAGTGTTCACTCACATCTAGAAAGGAACTGTTTCCTGACATGTTAGGAAGTATGTACGGTGGCCCTGAGGGGTCAAACCATTGCAACTTCAGAAAACACAAGTAACCAAACACACTGCACATGTGTTTGTGTTGTTGACTGAATCTGCAGCTTGTTGTTGTTGATTTGTGTTGGGTTTTCTTATACCTTGCAGTGGTTTGACCCCTCAGGGCCACCGTACATGTGCTTGTTTGCTCATATGGACTTTTCTCTGTGACTTCCTGCAGGAAGCTGAGCTGAAACATTTACACGTCTCTTTTTTACAGTTGTACGGTGAATTATTTTCAGTCTGTTTGTTCCTCATTAATGCAGAAGTGAGTTGGCAGCAAATAACATCAAACACTTTTTTAAAGAGTTCTGAAACCTTTTTTCCCTTCAGTCTGACATCACATTAATATTCATTAAAACGCTGCAGTGTTTTCACATGACTCTGCTCTCATGGCTTCATTTTCTTTTTTGTATTGATGCCATGATCGTTATGTTCATCTGGTTTAAAGATGAGATTAGCAGCAGAGTGGGAGAGATGTGTGTTTGTCCCACAGAGCAGAGCAGTGAGTGGTAGAACGTGTCACCACAGACCTGATCTGAGCTGACCTGAGCTGACCTGAGCTGACCTGAGCTGACCTGAGCGGACCTGAGCTGACCTGAGCGGACGTCGTCCCTGGAGGTCTCCTGTTCATTATCATCCACTCTGTTTACTGCAGCTGATGTGACAGAGCCGAGTGGACGTTCGTCACAGGCTCTGGGTCCTGTGACGTCTCGGTCCAGTCAGTGGCCGACAGCAGGAGAAGGTTCACAGAGCTGAGGATAAATAAAGCTTAAACACAACAACAGCAGCTCGGCCATTCATCACATGGGTCAGGATTTATGTTGCCACGGGAAGTGGCATCTCACTTATTGGGCGGCTCAGGATTTATAGGATTTCATAACAATCCAAACTGTGCAGTTTGTTTTAGAAAGGAGCAAAAACACCTCCAGTCCTTCTGAGCTGCTCATGTGGAGACTGATTCACTGATCAATCACCAATAATCAATGTTTATCACTTGCTGTCTCAGATACATTAGTTATTATTCATGATTATGCATCAGTGTGTGTCTCAGTAAATGTTCCTCTTCAACATAACTCTCTGTAGGAACCATGAAGCTGAGCTGTCACTCGTCATCGTCCTTAAAGCTGTGGACATTTCCAGAGGCGTTTCACTCTGTCACTCTGTCACATCAGCTTCACCCCCCCCTCTATGTCTTCTATATGTCCCTCCATATACACGCACCAGTGGCACGAGCCCTGTAATTGTGTGTACTGTGTGTGCAGACCTGACATTAAATGAAGGGTTGTGTTGCGTAATGCTTTTATCTCCGTGACACACACACACACACACACACACACACTCTGCCACAGTCCTGCCAATGATGTCGATGTTCTTTCATCTACATCTGTGTGTGTGTGTGTGTGTGTGTGTGTGACTACAACATGTCAAAAGGCTGCAGTGCCTTGGTAAGTGCAGAAAAATGTGTGGGTGTTTCCTGTGAAGTCAGTTGCACTGGTGCAGAGAGGAAAAGAGAAAGAGTGTGAGAACGAGTGATGCTCAGCCCCCCCCCCCCCCACCCTCCCCATCCTCTGTTCTTCCTCTCCATGTGGTCCAGAGATGTTCTGCAGTAAACACAGTAACTGACTGATCACATGATGTTAATCTGAACTGTCACATGACACAAACCTTCACTGTGACAACACTGGATGATGATGACTGTCATTACTGTATAATTACATCTGGTTTAACTTCCTCCTTGTTTTAATGTGTCCAGTCCAAAGTGTTTTAGTGTTCAGTGCTAAAAGAACAAAAAGCAGCTCCATGTGAAGTTTTTATCATTTGAGGCTTCACAGGTTCTTGTTTCAGAGCAGCAGCTGCTCTTCTCTGTTCTTATGGAAAAAACTCTTCAGACAAATAATTCATGTGTTATTGATCTATTTGTGCAGCACGGTGGTGCAGTGGGTAGCACTGGTTTCAACCCAGCACTGAGTGGGTTCTGTCCACGTTCCTCAGACCAGATCAGGTTTACTGTGAGTCACAGGTGTGGGAGGGGTGTGTGTCTGTGTGTGTGTGGGGGGGGGGGGGGGGTTGTTGTCAGTATATGTCACCCTGTGATATACTGGTCCCATCCAGGATGTAACCTTCCCCAGTGGGGTTGGTTCTTGTAAGGATGGAGGGATGGATGATGGTCTCTGTTGTTGTTTCCTGGCTCTTCTTCTTCTGGCTCACACACTTCCTTCCTTCCTTCTTCCCTTCCTGTCCTCCTCCGTCCTCCTCTGTCCTCCTCTGTCCTCCTCCATCCTCCTCAGTCCTCCTCTGTCCTCTTCCGTCCTCGTCCGTCCTCTTCTGTCCTCCTCCATCCTCCTCTGTTGTCCTCCGTCCTCCTCTGTCCGCTCTGATGTCTGTCTGCTCTCACTCTTCAGATTTCCTCGACGTGCTTCAGAATTGCTGATGTGGATTTTTCCATTCAAATATTCACAGAGTGATGAAACCAGATCGTCTGTATGAATCAGGAGCACATCAAGCCTCCAGCTGCTGTTTCCACGGTGACGTCCTCAGTTGTTGGTTTGGGTTTGAGTTTCCCCCGAGACGACGGACAAAATGTTAGTCAATCAGCAGCATGTCCACAACATCACATCACTTCATTAGCAACAGAGAGAGTTTTACACACACACACACACACACACACACACACACACACACACACACACACACAAAGAAATGTGGTTGATGCCAAATTCACAAGAATGAACAATAGAATAAAACATCAAAACACAAAGCAGCTCTGTGGACCTCATTAAGACATACACACTCACTGACACACACACACACACACACACACACACAGATACACTGACACATCCAATGACAGATGGACCAGAACTTAATTCAAAGACTTCCACCATTAAACTCAATGTTCTAAGTGCCTTCAGTGGCAGGTGGTGTGTGTGTGTGTGTGTGTGTGTCTGTGTCTGTGTGTATGTGTGTGTGTGTGTGTGTGTGTGTACAGATTCACTCTTTCCCTCCAGTTCAAGTCGTTCTTAAACACCTTCAGTTTGTTCATCTGTGTTGATCTGCTTCATTTTAAATCGTCCTTCACTGATGATAAACCAGTTTAACGTTTAAACCAGTTTAACGTTTAAACCAGTTTAACGTTTAAACCGGAGTCTGTTCTTCCTTCTGACTGAATTGTGTTTAACTTTTTAACTTGAACTGGATCTGGAGCAGTTTGAGTGTAAGTGAATGAACGACATCACACTGCAGCTCAGACGTTCTTCTGCTTATCGGAGTGGAGTTTTCTTCTGCCACCTACATAACTCATAAGCTGATTAATCCCTGAAAGTGAGAGCAACAAACATGTTTGTGTGTGTGTGTGTGTGTGTGTGTGTGTGTGTGTGTAAGAGAGAGTTGAGAGATGAAAGCTGGTTTCCATCATTCACCATGATAGTAGGATACTAGCTTGCACCAGTAAATGGATTACCTTATCTCAGACCCCTGGATGAGTGTGTGTGACTGCGTGTGACTGTGTGTGTGTATGTGTGTGTGTCACAGTTGTCACTCAGAGATATGAGCAGAGCTCTCTCCTCACTGGGTGGTGGTTGCCTGTTTACTGTAGCTCCTCCTGTTTCACCTCTGTTCTCTCCACATGTGCCTCCAAATGTCCATAAATCAGACTCAGTGTGTTTCAGTCTCTGAGGCCTCGACAACTCTCTCATGTTGTTCCACTGGTTCCACAGCTGATGCTGCTGTTTGTTGTAAATGTCATTTCTCTTCTTCTCACCTTAGTTTGTCTCAGGTTGCAGGTGAAAATGACACTATTCTCTAAATTAGCTGTGTCACTGCGACAACTCACATTTTCAGGTGTAACAACCTCCATGTTTGATGTCTTTAGTTTGTGGTGAGGGGTCAGAGGTCAGAGAGGACATGAGCTGGACGTGTGTACATGATGCACACAGACAGGAAAATCTGAAATGACACAAAACACAGTTCCAGAGTTTCTGACTTGAACTTTATATTATAATCTTCTTCTTCTTCTCCTTCTTCTTCTGCAGTGGTTTCACAGCACACGGAAAATGACCAGCAGCAGCTGTTGGTCCAGATGAACTGACTCCAGCAGCAGAAGGTGGAGACTCACTCATGGACATTTTCTTCAAACTGCTGTTACAGTGTTTGGACTGAAGCTTTTGAACGAGGCTCAGACGCTGTCAGTCATCATCATTATCATCATCATCATCATCATCATCATCATCATCATTTTCTGGCTTTGGACCTTTGTCTGTGTTTTAGCATGAGTTGTGTGTTTAGTGTGTGCAGGGTGATGAGTCTGTTCTCTGTCAGAGGGAAACTTCCCACAGCTGATTCTTTTTATCTTCATGTGAGAATATTAGAACAAATAGTGAAGATAACCTGTGTGTGCGAGTGTGTGTGTGTGTGTGTGTGTGTGTATGCAGTGGCTCTAATCACAAACACAGTCTCCAGAGTGTGAACAACTACAGGAGACTATAAATAAACCAGAATCAAACTTGTCTGTCGACACACACACACACACACACACACACACACACACCAAGTCGGGATCAAGCGAGCGTGTCCAATCTAGAGACGCAAACATCTTCAGAGGACGACACGTCAGTCAAAGCAACGGGAACACGATGGAGAGCAATGAGGCGAAGAGGAGACCGACTGGTGGAGGTGTCAGTCACACACACACACACACACACACACAGAGGATACAAACATGCAGAGAAATGGAGGAAGCTGGAGGTAGAGGAGCTGAAGACTTTAAGATGGAGATCAGGAAGAACAGAGCAGCTGCAGGGATTCAGTTATCAGTGTGTGTGTGTGTGTGTGTGTGTGTGTGTGTGGTGCAGCCAACAGCCACATCAGTCATCCTTTCATTAGAACAACTGAGGACTGAGGGAGTGAACAGAGAGACAAAGGAAAGGGCAGAGGAACGACAGGGGAGAACAGACGGGAAGAAAAGCTGTGATGAAAATAGAGTTTGTGTGTGTGTGTGTTTGTGTTTGTGTAAAACTAGAGATGAGCACAGAAGGAGAACGAAGCTCCATATGCTCCACGTCCTCCTCCTCCTCCTCCTCCTCCTCCTCCTCCTCTCTCAGGTTCAGTGACAATCTGAAAGAAAAGCTGATGTTTCCATGTTGACACTCAGTGGAACAATGTGTAGAAAGGAAAGAGACAAGATGGAGACAGGAAAAGAACAAATGACAGTCAAAGAGAGAGGAGCTGCCTGGATGTGACTGTGACAGACAGGAAGGAGACAACACACACACACACACACACACACACACTCATGTCAACCACTTTATACATGTTCAGGAACCTGGGGACATGTTACTGTTGTGTGCTTTAAGCTCAGAGGCTGTGAGGCCTGTCAATCATCACAGTTGAATCTGTGATTGGTTCAGACCCAGATGAACATGATGCTGTGAACTTTGCACTTTGTTCTTGTTTTTGTTTTATTTAAAAAAAAACTTTTGCACAAGTGAAAAAGTAGAAATCAAAGCAGCTCATCAGGAAACATCAAAGTAACATCGTCGATGAAACGTTCCTCTGACAGGAACAGAGCGCTGTGGTCGTTTGATTTTCTGCTGCGTCGAATACAAACTGATTCAGTTTATTGAAATTCAAACCTCACACCAGAGCAACCGTCACCGTCGTCGTTGTTGTTCCTGTGAGGAGAGGCGTAAAAACAGAGGCTGATATAACATGAGAGATGCGACTGAGGAGTTCAGGTGGTTTGAGCAGGTGAGGGAACGATTCATTTCACAGCCAAGGTCGAGAATGTGACGTCTTCTGTTTGTGGATAATGGAATAATCCATCACTGTGTCTGAGTGTGTGATGTACAGGAGCACATGCTGCAGACAGTCTGGGAGGAAGCAGCTCCTGTGGACATATCTGTGTGTATATGTGTCTGTGTACAGTGTGTTGCATCACTGTGTTGATGCCACTGTAGTAGTAGTTAATTACAGTAGAAATAATATTTAATAGAATCGGTTTCCATGGTTACTGTGGCTGTTTCGCCTGATAGATGAGCTCATCACGTTTACAGAGTAAACAAAGGTGTCATTAACGTCCAGCCTGCTCCACTGTCACACCGTGGGGTCATGGTCACAGGTTCAAGTTTTAAAGTCAGACACAAAGATGTCAAATATTTCTGTCTCAGTTCGTCCTCATGTCTTTCTCCTTTGTTATCTTCCGGTGTGTCTCCCCCACCTCCCCCTCCTCATTCCCCCACCCCCTCCTCCTCGTTTAGTCACTGTGGGTTTGTGTCACAGTCGATCTGAGCCTGGTGATTACCAGAGCATCATGGGTAACTGAAGCTAGTTGTGTAGGTGAGTGGTTGGTGCAGCAGTGAGAGAGGAAGACGTGAGGGATGTGACAGTGTGACAGATAAATGGAGTTCAGGAGGAGGACAGGAGAGAGAGATCTGACAGGAGGAGGAGCAGAGGTGGAGGAGGAGGAACAGAGTTAAGAGACAACATCATCCACAGTGATGTTACTGGACTCCAAGGTGTCAGAGGAGCAGAGAGAAGATGATGATGATGATGATGATGATGATGATGATGATGATGAGCTGTGAGTGTGTCAGCTCTGACCTCCAGACCAGGTAACACAGGTGTCATCACAGTCAGTCCTCAGCACAATAACACACACATGCAGGCGCGCGCACACGCACACACACACACACACACACACACACCTTTACTCATCTGTGTTTGTGATTGATTATTTATTGGACTTGTATTTGTAGCTGTAAAATTTTAAATACTTTTAAATAGTTTCATAGCCAGTGTTAGCATTAGTGGCTGTGTGTGTGTGTGTGTGGCTGTGTGTGTAGTAAAAGGACACACATTGTTACATTGTGTGTGTTGTTGTTTGCTGTACTACGGGTGATGTAATGCAGACCTGAGTGATGTCACCTGAGGCTCAGACTGTGTTGTTGTTGTTGTTGTTGTTATTGACGACGTCTCTTTGTTTTCCAGCAGCAGCAGCATTGTTGTAGGTGTCTGAGTTATTCTTATACAAATGTTCCTTTGTGTGTGTGTGTGTGTGTGTGTGATCTGTTGCTTTGGGCTTATCGTGCAGGATTCAGGAGGAGATGGACAGACTGGGCAGACAGACAACAACACAGCAGGCAGAGATGGTAAGCTGCTTTTTGTTGCTGCACAGAAAAACATTAGCTACTAGAAGACACACACATACACACACACACACACACACACACACATGCAGGAGCATTAGCTTCACTGTTGTTTCTCTGGAGCGTCAGAGTTCACAGGTTTCACAGCTGTTTCTGTTGCTTCCCTCTGATTATTGATGAATGTGTCTCAAAGTTTTATTTTGTCACTTTTTATGAAACAAAGCAGCTGTTCACGGCCACGAGTCCAGCAGCACTGAGGCTGTGGCGTGTGCTGAGGATGAGGATGAGGAAGAGGACGTCAGGTTTCCTGTTGCTTTGTGTTATTTAGTCATTTCTCTGGGTTAATCCTGTTGCCCCCCCCCCCCCCCCCCCCCCCCAAACAAAAACCCGCAAAAATCCCATGCTGACGATTTGATGTTTTTACTTCAGTATTTCCTGAGTTATGGAGCGATTTAAAGTCCTTTGACTCTGTCAGCAGGATGAAACAATTGTTTTGAACCTGAGGTTTTTATCCAATTATCAGATTTCTCTTCTGGAAATTTATGCTAATCTTATGTGCTTAATTAGATGATGCCTCATTTGCATATTCAAAAATAACACCTGTAGTGTTTTGCCTGAAGCTGCTCCTGAGTTGTGGAAACAAGACAAATCAAATGCTCCTGGAGGAAAAGTGTGATGATCTACTATACTAGATCACATGACATGACATGGGCAGCTGTGACAGGGTTAGGGTTAGACTGAGTCTGTGATCAGACACTGATGCTGATATAAGATGGTGCTCAGTGTTTTTATTGATGCTGCCATTTAAAACCAGACAGAGATGAGTTTCTGTTGTTTCTGTTGTTCTGATCTTCTGTGTTTCTGTTGCTTCGTCTGTTTACTACTTGACTTCCCTCCAGACTAAACTCGCTCTTCTCATGTGACATCTGCCTCAGAAACTCGTGTGTTTGCAGAGCAGCCAGAGCCTCTTGAAACGAGGACGCCCCCCCCAGTCAATCCTCGACATGGACACTGATGCAGCCAATAGCTGCTTCACTCTCCTTCACTGCTCTTCTGCTATTTTTAAATGACAAAAGTGGAATGTGGCATGGATTAAAACACACACACACACACACACACACACACACACACACACACACCCTGCAGTTAGTGGGGGCTCTTCCTTTGTTTCCATCTGCTCACTGACTCCTCTGAGTTTAGATCGACTCTCTCTCAGTTCCCGTGATGCCTCCAGTTTAGAGTTTATAGAAGGTGAAGTGATAAAGTGAAGGTGAAGCGCTGGAGCAGGACACTGAGTGACTTTTGATAAGCTCAGGTGTGTGAGGTCACTGGTGATCGCCACCTCACTCTGTCTCCTCTCACACCCCCCCTCGCTGCACACTGTCACTGATTGTAATGATCCAGCTCTGAGTCCATCCATCCTGATCTCACTCTGTCTGCTGTGATCCGTCACTCTGGGCTTCCTCCTCCTCCTCCTGCTGCTGATGCTGCTTCATGCAGGTGTGCTCCGTACCGGAACCCGAACCCGTACCGGAACCGGGACCAGAACCGGAACGTGTACCGGTACCCGAACCAGAACCCGGTACCGCTACAGCATCATCAGCAGGAGGAGGAGGAGGAGGAAGCCCAGAGTGAGGGATGAGAGCAGACAGAGTGAGATCAGGACGGATGGACACAGAACCGGTACTGGGACCAGGGGACCAGGAGCGGGTCCGTTTCACGACATCTCCTGTATTTGACTTCACATTGCTATGAACTGTGGGTAATTTTCTGAAGCAGTCAGTGTCCATGCTGACTGACAGTCACTGAGTTTACATGGACACTTCTTCCTCTTTCTTTACTGAAGCTGTTTAAAGGTTGGAGGTCCTGGAAACACGGCTCTATCAGGCCACATGTTGAAAATACACAAGGCAAAAGTCCCAGCCCCTTCCCTCAGACCTCTCTCTGAAGCCACACCTCCACCTCCCCGCGGACGTAGGTGAGGACACCCAACGCGCATTGCTACCCATCAGACTGGAGTGTGGCTTTTCTGCGGACGTAGGTGAAGACACTGATCGCGCACGCCAGAGGAGGGAGAGAGGGAGAGAGACGGCAGCTTGATTGGTGACACCCACACACTTCACGTGAACGAGCCTGAATCATATACAGTCTATGGTCTATAAGAGACTCACTCCACTCAGTTCATCATTGTGTGACACTTGAATCTCCACCTTTTTCCACTCACAGTGATGAAGAGCTCAGCTCCTCGGTCCTGCAGTTTGTTTGTGACTGACGGTTCTTCAGCTTGTTCTGGTATCTTCTGAGTGTTGCTGCTGCTGCAGCTGCTGCTTCTCCTGCTGCTACTGCTGCTGCTGCTGCTGCTGCTGCTGCTGCTTCTGCTGCTGCTGCTGCTGCTGCTTCTCCTGCTCCTGCTCCTCTGAGACTCAGTCGATCCTGTTCATTCCCCTCGGGAGGACGTCAGAAATAATTTTAGCACAATAATGAGTTGTTATCTTTAAAAAGTGAGTTTCACCTTCACTCTGCTCCTCGGCTTCAGGAGGAGGAGGTGGAGGAGGAGGTGGAGGCTCTGACAGATGTTACAGATGTTACAGACCTGAGAAACTGTGTGACTTCATCAGTTACTCACCGAGAGGACGAATACCTTCTCGTCTTTTTCTTTCCCTCCTGTGCTCTGTCGTTTCCTCTGCACCATTATCTGTCGTCCGCCCTCTGCCTCCATCACTCCTCTCCACTCGCTACAACTACAACTCCAGAAAAAGACCTTTTTGTTGTTTTTCTCCACCACTCTGAAGTGAGTGAGACTGGGGAGCTCCCCTCTCCTCCTCAGGCTGCTCTCAGACCTCTGGGACCAAAAAATAATAATCAAACATGCACATGCTCCTCTAAACACAAAACGGCTGCAATACTGAACCTGCATTGATGCAGGAGGAGG
Organism: Caranx ignobilis; assembly: GCA_021432705.1. Classification (NCBI taxonomy): domain Eukaryota; kingdom Metazoa; phylum Chordata; class Actinopteri; order Carangiformes; family Carangidae; genus Caranx; species Caranx ignobilis. Next base: position 25,127,868 of record MU269980.1, on the reverse strand, counting down.
AGGGTGTGGGCTGGGGGTGTGGGGTGGGGGGTTAGGATGTGCTGCTGTAGCTGCAGATTGTTGGAGGCATAAACAACTGCCAGTGCTGTTATCTCACTAACACGCACAGGCCAAGACAAAAGAGCAGCAGATTATAGAGACTGAGAAAGGAGCAGCCCACATCCATCACCCTGAGACCTGAGGTGCAGGTTCGATTCCAATTTAAACGACTGTTAACAGGGAGAGTTTCCATTTGGGTTTGAATCTGGGGCTCAATGAGCCGTGTCCTGCACGCTGGGCTCTGAGTGCATCATCTCCAGCACAGTGAGAAGTAAGAAACTAAACTATTATTTCAAAGTTTCGATCTGCAGCATGAGATGAAGATGTAGAGCTGCACTGTTGTGTTGTGTAACCGGAGCGACGGAGCTCATCCTGCAGATCATATCTGTGAGACGATGCAGATAATATAACATACATGAAGTGTTACTGTGGAGACGAGGAGGACGGATTCACCATCACTCAGACTGGAAGGAGCAGGAATCCTGGCACATTAAACGATTCCTGCTCCTGATGCACCAAAACAATTTCTCGCCTGAGTGGTTGAGTCACTTGTTCTGCAGTCTGATTAGAGCGACTGTTGGTCAGAGACAGGAGAGAGAGAGGGCGTCGCTGCCTCTCTCGCTCTCTCTTTATACCATCCACTCTCTCGGCCTAATAACAGTCATCTGTACCGATAATTGTAAGATTGATCTGGACATGCATGACATTAACAGCATCCATTTGTGAGATGAGTGTTTGTTCTATGAATCGGCTCCTAAAGCCACACAGAGAGCAGAAACTGGTCAGAGCCATGAACACTTTCCAAACTGTGCTCATGGAACAATTAAAGTGTGACTTTATCGATCAGATGATATTATATGAGGCCGTTGTGCCTGACAGCCAATCAGAGGCTTCAATAGATGTGATCACAATCTGAGTATTGTCTGAGATGTGAATGAATCAGAGCGTTGGTTCTAATAAGAGCCTGACAGGAAACTGTGGAAACGACAAAGAGCTAAATTAGACATGTGGGTGATGTTTTTTTCTAATGGAGGGAAACCCTGTAATTAGACTGCAATGGCTTCATTTAGGATAACGATCCGAGACACATCTACTCCACTTCTTGTTTTTGATTTTCCTCAGGAGCTGCAGCACACGTTCTCATCAGTGAACAGTTCACAACACAGGAGCTCAGTTCAGTTACCTCCTGGTCTCAGCTGCATGAACATGGTGAACAGAGGCAGACAGAAGAAGCAGAAAAAGAAACGCTCAGGCCTGAATAACTCTTGATCGTGGCTTCTGTCAGTGGGTGGGACATACGAGGCAGCAGGTGAACATGTTGTTCACAGAGCTGATGTGTTAGAGGCAGGAAAAATGGGTAGCGTCAGGATTTGAACTTTGAGCTTGACAACAAGGTCCAAACTGTGATGTGTAGACGACTGAGCTGCAGCTCTTGTGAGGTGTTCCCAGCCTGCAGTGGTCCAAGGAAGGAACAGTGGTGAAACACAGGGTCAGGGGTCAGAGAACAAAGGCTGCGTGGCCCCTGTGGTCTGATCCAACAAACCAGCTACTGTTGTTCCAACTGCTGAAGAAGTTCATGCTTGTAAACCTCATTTATGTTTCAAACAGATCCACAGTGACTGAAACGAGACGACTGACAGAGGAAGCAGAGTAGCAGCTCTGAGTTGAGGAGATCACATCCAGGTCAAAGGTCGTTTCACTATGACACCATCACACACCAAACATCACGTTCACTTCTTCTCAGCTCTCAGCTTCTCCCTCTCTCTCTCTCTCTCCCCCTCCCACACAGACACACACACACACACACACACACACACTCAAAGCTCCAACCTGCTTCTATTCTGGTGGTGATCATAATTATTTGATGACGGAGCTTCTGGTTTCTCAGCCGCCCTTTTGTACACTCGATCTGGCTGTGAATAATTCAGCACAGGGAAAGGTGGGTCCCTTCAAACAGCAGGTGCAGTCAAACTGAGGAGGCTGGACTCAAGGAGGGAGCTCCACCACACCATCCACACACTCCTCACACACTCCTCACACACTCCTCACACAGAGCTGTGCTTCCACAGAGCCATCCATCCATCCATCCATCCATCCGTCCATCCATCCATCATCACAGCTGATGTCAGGAAGTTCTCAGAAGGACTGAGGCTCTCGCTCGGCTCCGTCCTCATTCAGCCATCATGGAGGAGCTGCAGAGAAAACTGAACCAGCGCTATGAAGGCACCAAGCCCAGGAAGGTGAGCTATTTATAGGAGCTCTCTCTCTGTCTCTCTCTGTCTCTCTCTTTCTCAATCTCGCTCTCTCTCTTTCTCTTTCTCTCTCTCTCTTTCTTTCTCTCTCTCTCTCCCTCTCTCTCTCTCTCCCTCTCCCTCTCCCTATCTCTCCCTCTCTCTCCCTCTCTCACTCCCTCTCTCCCTCTCTCTCTCTCTTCCTCTCACCCTCTCCCTCTCTCTCCCTCTCTTACTCTCTCACCCTCTCTCTCTCTCCCTCTCTATCTCACCCTCTCTCCTCTCTCTCCTCTCTCTCTCTCTCCCTCTCTCTCTCTCTCTCTTCCTCTCACCCTCTCCCTCTCTCTCCCTCTCTTACTCTCTCACCCTCTCTCTCTCTCTCCCTCTCTATCTCTCTCTCTCTCTCTCTCTCTCTTCCTCTCACCCTCTCCCTCTCTCTCCCTCTCTTACTCTCTCACCCTCTCTCTCTCTCTCTGTCTCAACTTCAGGGGTTTGAAGTATTTTGAGTCAAAGACGTATTGAGGTCATTTCCATTACCAAGACTTCTGTTTGTGTTTAATGGGACTGTTTCAGTGATAGATGAGCTTTATGACATTAGTGTAAACAGTGTGTGTGAGTGTGTGTGTGTGTGTGTGTGTGTGTGTGAGTGAGTGAGTGAGTGTGTGTGTGTGTGCGCAGCCTTCTTATCTGATCATTTATTTTACTCATTAATCCTCCTTCCTGTGTCAGGACTCGATGCTAATGAATGCTACAGTGAACAGTGAACATGTCAGAGCTTCTCCTCCTCCTGTCACCTGTCTGCACCACAGGTGAGGTTCAAGCTGGCGTCGTCCTACAGCGGCCGGGTGCTGAAGCACGTGTACGAGGACGGTCAGGAGCTGGACAGTCCGGAGGAGAAGTACCCTCACAGCTTCGTCCACCGTAAGATCCCCCCCAGCCACCTGGAGGTGGAGCAGCTCTGTGGGTTTGAAGAGACGTCTGGGGACCAACAGGGTGTGTTTGTTTTTTATCTCTTCTCCACTCTGTCTTAGTTTATATGCACAATACACCGAGGTGTGTCTGAAAGCTGAGAGCAGCTCCATGTGAATATTCCTCCAGTCTTCACCGTGGAGTCATCTGCATGACGTGATTGGTCCATGTTTGCATGTTGCTGCTTTGATTGTAGTGAGTGTGCAGTAAGTGATGCTGCTGCAGCAGCTGCACACTGTGGTTGTATTCACATGTGCATCCACTGAGCTCTCAGCACCAAGTGTCACTGGAATATCTGTGATGATGAACGACTGACACAATCAGTGGTCAACCGATCTGCACCATCACAGTCCAATCAGCAGTGATGAGCGTGTTTCTGTAAGTTCTGTCATTTCTAACCGACACGCTGAGTTAAAACATGTGCTTCCAGCTCCACAGTAAAAACAGAGACACAACAAGCATTTGAAAATACACTGTGGTTGGTCATCGTCTGATCTCATATATCCTTCTGTGTCTGTGTATGTACAGGTGTCTACCCTCCAACAGGGCTCATTGCCCAGAGGATCAACGTGTACAGAGGGATGGGCAGCTACAAGCCGACTGCAGGTCAGACTGGAGACGCAGAGGGAGAGGCTGATGTGAGTGAAGCTGCTGAACTCTCTGCGTTTCATTCATGTTGCACAGAGTCAGAGTTTGATCAACTGCTCCCATTAACAGAGTCATCTTTGTCTGCCTCAGTGTCAGGTATGAACACCTGTCTCCATTGTCTGGACTCACTCACTCAGTTTAAATGAACTGGAACAAGAATAATGAGATGAACTCTTAATTAAATCATCCAGCAACAAGTTACTGTGCAGCTGCTGATGTAAGTTAAAGCAGCATAGACTTTATAACAGCTGATCCAGTCTGATCACGTCCTCACTCACCTGTCGTCTGCTCACACTGATGCACAAGCGTCACCGTCGCCACCGTCGCCACCGTCATCACTGTCGTCACCGTCGTCACCGTCGTCACCGTCGTCACCATCATCACACCCTGTTTATGAGCGTCTCCCTGACTCAGGCTCCTGTCTCCTCCGACCCAAACATGAACCCTCTCCTCAAAGTCACTCAGATCTTTTCTTCTTGCCACCTTGATATAAATCAGAACCAGTCAGACCTGCTCTGCATTTTTACTCAGGCCACAGGAGGTTGATGGGACGTTCAGGTGCTTTATTCTGATTCTGCATCTGTTGTATTTCCCCCTTATATTTCCCTTTAATTCATTATGATCTTCATCTGTCCTTGTGTTCAAAGGACAGAGAGGCAGTTTGTCTGATTTCCTCTCCACAGACTCAACACTTACACAAACATATAATCAACATCAAACATTTGCACAAACTTCCTGCAGCAGATTATTGACTGTTGAACAAAGGAAGACATCCGTGAGTGTTCACGGAGATCCTGGAGGTGGGAGCTCTGCATAGTGACATTGATCTGATTGTTACATGTATTGATTTTAAGTGGACATCACAGTTTAGCTGAGGAAATACTGTGTATGTATTGATTGATGAGAATGTTTTTCTCCTATAGACGAAGTCTGTTCTGGCCTTAAAATCAGGGCTGGACTCCTCTGAGTGGTCGATGATTCTAAGTTATAAGATAAGATAAGATAAAAGAAAATTCCAGTGTTGCAGCAGCAAGCTCCAATGAAAAGCACTAACTAAGAAATGAAGCAATAAAAACGAAATGATTTGATCCTGACTTTATTCCCATGTGTGACTGAGCAGCAGCAGCTGAGCCTCCAGGTCTTTGTTGTGTGTTGACACATTCATTGTGTCAGAGTGACATCATCATCATAAGGATATGGCTATAATAAATACATATTGATCATCATGGACTGAGCCAGTCAGATGAGTAGAAACTCTGTGTAAAACCAGTTTCTACTGAAACTCAGCTACACAACGTGTTTTCTCTTCTGAACAAGAGTCCAGCTCTTCAGCTCTCAAACCTCCTCTCACCCACACATCAGGCCCACAGCTCCACCAGGAGCAGGCTCACAGCTTTAACACATGAGCTGCAGCGAACTCTGGGAAATGTAGGAGCCTGATTCATTCATTCTTGACTGTATGAAGCAGATGATGATGATAATGATTATGATTACCTCATGTTTTTTTCCCCATCAGGCTCCAGTGTTGGACTTTGGGAAGATCATCATCTACACCAGTAATCTGCGCATCATCAGAGCTCCACTGCGGAAGCCTGAGGCTCTGCGGCACCACTCAGGCTCACATGTGGACCTGGACAGGTTCACAAAGTCCAAGGAGAGGGGGAGCAGGAGGAGGACCAGACCTCCACAGGACGGAGAGGAGAAGGAGGAGAAACAGCTCAGTGACACAGAGACCAAGGTAACGATGGTCTGTCTGCAGCTCACATCTACACTCATTCTTTCTTCTCATCCATCTCTCCTTCGTGTTCCTGTGTATCTGCCTCCTTGTTTGTTCCCGTGTTGTCCTGTGCTCCTGCAGCGATCTGTCACCTCCCAGCACATACTGATGACTCCACACTTTTACTATCCTCTGTTTGCTTCTTATAGCAGCTGGAGAGAGGAAACCTATCTGTTCCTCCTCCTCCCTCCCCCCTCCTCCCTCCTCGGGGGTGATTACTGCTGTCCTCCCTTGCTCCCTCCATCCTTTTCTCACCTTTTTCTCGTTATTTTCTCATTTTCTCTGCCACTAGAAAAAAAAATAGGAGTTCAGCCTCAGCTTTTTTTTCATTATTTGGCAATCCCCCTTTTTTTCATCATCTTTCCTTTTGCTGCCCAAACTCCAGCGTACTTCATTTTTATTCCCACACACACGCACACACACACACTCAGGTTAACATGTGCTCAGCATCACCACAATACCATCACTGATGCTGGGTGTTCATACTGAACCTTCACTTCAGCCCTCAGTCTTTTATCAAACACACTGAGATACAGATTTTAGTTTTATTTTAAGCTCCGCCTCTTTACTCACTCAAACATTATTAGCTCTTTGAATGTTAACTGACTCATTAAAGCTGATGAGATTTACTCATTTACTCCTCAGATATTAAAACTTGGTGTTGAATTACAGTCTGACGCTGGTGTAGATGCATTGAAACTGGTTGTAATCACAGACAGAACAGGAGCAACCTGAACCTCAGATGAAGCCATGTTTTCACTTGTTGTTGTTGTAGTTATTGTAGTAGTAGTAGTAGTAGTAGCAGTTGTAGTTATTGTAGTGGTAGTAGTTGTTGTTGTAGTTGAGGTGGTTGTTGTTATAGTAATACTAGTAGTAGTAATAGTTGAAGTTGTAGTTGTAGTTGTAGTTGTAGTTATTGTAGTATTAGTAGTAGTAATAGTTGTTGTTGTTGTTATAGTAATAGTAGTAGTAGTAATAGTTGTAGTTGAGGTGGTTGTAGTTATTGTATTATTATTATTATTATTATTATTATTATTATTAGTAGTAGTAGTAGTAGTAGTAGTAGTTGTTGTTGTTTGCAGTGAGTTTCAGCTGTAAACATGTGTCTTGTCTGCAGAGTCACAGTCTGTGACATCCGTTCTCTTGAGTCAATAATATCTCACTTACTCAAGTTTTATCTTTGAAAAAGAAAAAATTAAACCTGAACTAAAAAGTCTTTTTTCCTACACCAGAGCTTTTATACCAACAGGGCTTCTTCTGATGAAACTCATCAGCTTCCATATGTGAGCATCACCTTCTGTACAGTCATGGGGCTCCTACAGGGTCAGAGGTGTTTGGCCTTTGATTGTGTCTCTTTAAGATTGAAACACACATGAAACTTCCATTAAATCCTGTCAGCTCAGAGAAACATCACCTATTTGACAGAGTCTGGACAGACAGCTGCTCGTCAGGCAAAGATTTCACAGTAATGACTGTGTGGCTGCGAATCTGATGAGCTTCATTCAGGAGCGATAACAGACAGGATCCTCCATGCTGTTGTGGTGTTCAGTGATTGCCAGCAGGCAGGACATTAAACTGGATAACTGTGCTAATGTTCAGTTTTCAAACCTGCAAAATGTCACGAGTGAGTCAGCTTTGAACAGATGCAGGTAAAAAAAAGGAGTCAAAGACTCTAATGTTAAACAGTGGTTTATAATAATCATCAAGAGTGAAACCATGATTGCCTCGTTTCCTCCTCTTCCTCCTCTTTTGTCTGTCTAACCTCTCAGCTCCTCCTCCTCCTCCTCTTCCTCTTCCTCTTCCTCTCCTCTAATGTGTTTCTTCTTCCTCCAGGAGGCTGACAGCTGCCAACATTGTGGCGGTTCGGGCTGCGCTCCCTGCTCTCTGTGTCACGGCAGCAAGCTGTCCATGCTGGCCAACCGCTTCAATGAGTCCATCAGTGATTTGCGTTGCCAAGCCTGCTACCCCCACGGCCTGGAGAAGTGCCAGTCCTGCTCCAGCAAATAGCAACGTTTGGCCGACACCCATGTTTGGCCGAGAGCGGCTGGATGAGAATGCGATCGTGTGTCCGATGTGCTGCTGGTTTGACACAATTGTCTCAGTGGCAGTTCTGCTCTAATCCAGAGTGTTGTTGGTTGGGGGGGGGGTCGAAGCACTACCAGGAAACATAAACCATGGTTGGGGGGGGGGTTGTTACTGTGCAGCAGGCACAGAAATCATAAAATACAATTACTGTGTGCAGTGAACATGGCTCGTGATAATACAAAACACATAATCACTCTATTGTTGTCACGTTATTTCACATCTGCATCTCCCCCCCCCCCCCCCCCGCTAAAACCTGGCTGCACCACAGAGTTATCTTTCTAATTAAAACCATGCAAACATTTAGCATTTTATTTTTATCTGCAGGGAAGTGAAGGCAGCTCCGCTCCCATCTCCCTCTGTATTCACTGCAGAGAATGAAACCTTTTTCATCCCAGTGTGATGTACTGCATGACGATAACTGACACTTTCATTTGTTCTTTTCTTTTTTCAAAACACAAACGGAGGATAAAGAGTCTGAGACAGAAGAGAAGGGAAATACAGACAGACAGACAGACAGACAGAGAGAGGAGATAGTTTCATTAATGCTAACAACATAAATCAGAGGTTTATGATTAAAGTGCCCTCCAATGCTGCTGAGAGGAGGAATCAGAGAGATCCAGATCCTGGAGTCACGGAGGACGGAGGTCACACACTGTCACAACCAACGTTTCACCACAGAGGCTCTCTGAGTTACTGACTGTGGACCAAGTGTTGCTTTAAGTCCCGTCTGTTGTGAAAGAGACAAAGAGAGAGAAGAAGAAGAAGGGAGACAGAGCAGTTCTGCTGTTCACCTGCTCAGGTGGTGGCGGCTTCTTCTTGTATCAGTCTCATTCTCGGGTTTAAACCACTTCAGCTTGTTTCACAGCTTCGTCCACAACATGATGAAATAAAACACCTGGCACATTCTAACTGCTCTCTCCTCTTTTCTTCTGTGTCCAACCGCTGCTGCTTTAGCTTCAAGCTTGTTTTGTTCACAGGCATCTACAGCAACAGCAGCAACAACAACAACATGACTTGTGTTCATCCTGAGCAGCTCTAAACTCACAGTTTGTGTGTTTCAAATGAAATGTACCCATAAGACAACACACTCCCTGTCATTACAGCACAGTCATTACACCTCAGGTCAGCTGCTGTAGACCATCATAGTCTTTGTTCAGGATGATCAACAGCATCGACTCAGTATCAGAAGGTTTTAATGTGTTGATGACCTTAAACATCTGCAGCATTCCCTTTATAGAAACTAATATTCCTACCTGCCCCACAATCAGATGTGAACTCAGCCAGAGGATATTTTATATTTTTGCAGTGGTGCTGAAAAGGCAGTTTTTACCACTTTACTCTTGCTGTGAGGCCGAGACCATCAGTCAGAGTCAATGTGTTAGCCCCAGACTCGTCTCCTCACTGGTCACTGGTCCAGACTCAGGCCTCCCTCCTCTGCTCCTCCCTCCTGCTCCTCCTCCTCCCTCCTCTGTTCCTCACTCCTGCTCCTCCTCCTCCCTCCTCTGCTCCTCGTTCCTGAGCCTGAAGGAGCCTCAGCCACACATACACATACAGGCACTCACGCTGTACAGGAAGCAGGGACGGGGGCTGGCCAGCCGGTGGCCGTGGTACACCACGCCCACAACAACCTGAACGAGACTCAGCCACACACATAGCACTCACGCTGTACAGGAAGCAGGGACGGGGGCTGGCCAGCCGGTGGTCGCGTTACACCACGCTCACCTCAACATGAATAAGACTCAGCCACACATAAAGCACTCACTGTGTACAGGAAGGAGAAATGGGGGCTGCCCAGCTGGTGGCCGCGGTACACCACGCTCACGCCAACCTCAACGAGACTCAGCCACACATACACATACAAGCCCTCACGGTGACCAGGAAGGAGGGACGGGGGCTGGCCAGCCGGTGGTCGCGGTACACCACGCTCACGCCAGCCTGAGGGAACCTCAGCCACGCATATGTCACAGGTGTGTGTGTGTGTGTGTGTGTGAGTGTATGTGTGAGCTCTCTCTGTGTGTATGTGTGAGTTCTGTGCAGGGCTTTGTGTCCCTCCTCCTCTCAGGGTGAGTACGTGATTGCGGGGAATTGAGTACACCTGTGGACTTGGGGCTGAGGCCGGGTGCGTGTGGCGTCTTTGGTTCTCTCGTCACAGAGTGCCAGGGCGACAGGAAGAGCTCGGGAACTGCGAGGAGCGGTTTGGCGTGGAGCACGTATAAAGAGTGAAGACGGCAGGGCAGCGGGCAGCGACAGTGAGCAGCGTGACGACACTACGACGGGTGGAGAGACCAGCGGGGCCCAGGAGAGACGCGCTGGACGCCAGGCGGGCCGCGGCCGCCGAGAGAGAGAGAGGGAGTGGGAGAACGCCATGTGGAACACGGGAGAGGTTGAAGTGCGCTTCACCTCTCCTCGCATCTAAGTAGCCCTCTCTTACAACGTTGATTTAATGTGCTTGTTCAGGAGTAGTCAGTTGCCTTGGTCACGTTTTGAGTTTTCTTTGGATTTATTATTTGGACTTTGGTTTGTTTTATTTTGATTTGTGGTGTGGACCTTTGTTGACCTGAGGCAGAGAAGACAGGGCTGACTACATCATCCAAAGACACTTGAGTTTTGACTTCACTAACAGCAGACCACTCTCTCTACCTAGACATCGCCATCCAGCCACACTGCCACCCAGAACAGACGCGGGAACTCATGGACTGTCCCACCCGTGATTCATCTTTTTAAAGACATTGAACTCTCTTTTTACAATATATGTTAATAAATTGTACGTCTTGCTCATCCCACTCCTGGCTATGTTGTGATTGACAGAGTGCTCCTCCCGAAGCTATTCTTTTTTTTTTTTTTTTTAACAAGGGGCTTTCACCCCGTTACATATGTGTGACTGAGGCTCCTTCAGGCTGGCGTGTATGTGTAGCTGAGCGTGGTGTACCGCCACCAACGGCTGACCAGCCCCCGTCCCCCCTTCCTGGTCAGAGTGAGTGCCTGTATGTGTATGTGTATGTGTGGCTGAGTCTCCTTGTGGCTGCCGTGAGCCCTTGGTGTACCGCCGCCAGCGGCTTTGGCCAGCTGAGCTGAGCTCCCCCGCCCCTCGCTTTCGGCCCCAGCGAAGGAGGGGCCTGCCTGACTGTAATGTTGTAATGTTAATGTAACGTGTGAGTCCGGATGGCTGAGTGGCGAAACCGCCGTCAGCGGGTTTGGCCAGCGGTGCTTAGCTGGCTTCCGGCCCCAGCGAGGGAGGGGCCTGCCTGACTGTAATTTGTAATGTTAATGTAACGTGTGGGTCCGGGTGGCTGAGTGAGTCTTCCCCATGGCTGGCGAAACCGCCGCCAGCGGATTTGGCCAGCTGAGCTGAGCTGGCTCCCGGCCATAGCGAGGGAGGGGCCTGCCTGACTGTAATGTTATAATGCTAATATAACATGTGGGTCCGGGTGGCTGAGTGAGTCTTCCCGTGGCTAGCGAAACCGCCGTCAGCGGATTTGGCCAGCTGAGCTGAGCTGGCTTCCGGCACCAGTGAGGGAGTGGCGTGCCTGGTTGTAATGTTGTAATGACAATGTCATGTGTGGGTCCTGGTGGCTGAGTGGCGAAACCGCCGCCAGCGGCTTTGGCCAGCTGTGCTAACCTGGCTTCCGGCCCAGCGAGGGAGGGGCCTGCCTGACTGTAATGTTGTAATGTTAATGTAATGTGTGGGTCCGGATGGCTAAGTGGCGAAACCGCCGTCAGCGGCTTTGGCCAGCTGTGCTTAGCTGGCTTCCGGCCCCATCGAGGGAGGGGCCTGCCTGACTGTAATTTTGTAATGTTGATGTAACGTGTGGGTGCGGGTGGCTGAGTGAGTCTTCCCCGTGGCTGGCGAAACCGCCGTCAGCGGATTGGCCAGGTGAGCTGAGCTGGCTCCCGGCCCCAGCGAGGGAGGGGCCTGCCTGAATGTAATGTTGTAATGTTAATAAACGTGTGAGTCCGGGTGGCTGAGTGAGTCTTCCCCGTGGCTGGCGAAACCGCCGCTAGCGGCTTTGGACGACTGAGCTGAGCTGGCTCCCGGCCCCAGCGAGGGAGGGGCCTGCTTGACTGTAATGTTGTAATGTTAATATAACGTGTGGGTCCGGGTGGCTGAGTGGCGAAACCGCCGCCAGCGGCTTTGGACAAATGAGCTGAGCTGGCTCCCGGCCCCAGCGAGGGAGGGGCCTGCCTGACTGTAATGTTGTAATGTTAATATAACGTGTGGGTCCGGGTGGCTGAGTGGCGAAACCGCCGCCAGCGGCTTTGGCCAGCTGAGCTGACCTGGCTTCCGGCCCCAGCGAGGGAGGGGCCTTCTTGACTGTAATTTTGTAATGTTAATGTAACGTGTGGGTCCGGGTGGCTGAGTGGCGAAACCGCCGCCAGCGGCTTTGGCCGCTGACCTGAGCTGGCTTCCGGCCCAGCGAGGGAGGGCCTGCCTGACTGTAATGTTGTAATGTTAATATAAGTGTGAATCCGGATGGCTAAGTGGCGAAACCGCCGCCAGCGGCTTTGGCCAGTTGAGCTGAGTTGGCTTCGGCCCCAGCGAGGGAGGGGCCTGCCTGACTGTAATGTTGTAATGTTAATATAACGTGTGGGTCCGGGTGGCTGAGTGAGTCTTCCCCGTGGCTGGCGAAACCGCCGTCAGCGGATTGGCCAGGTGAGCTGAGCTGGCTCCCGGCCCCAGCGACGGAGGGGCCTGCCTGAATGTAATGTTGTAATGTTAATAAAACGTCTGAGTCCGGGTGGCTGAGTGAGGCTTCCCCGTGGCTGGCGAAACCGCCGTCAGAGGATTTCGCCAGCTGAACTGAGCTGGCTTCCGGCCCCAGCGAGGGAGGGGCCTGCCTGACTGTAATGTGTAATGTTAATATAACGTGTGGGTCCGGGTGGCTGAGTGGCGAAACTGCCGCCAGCGGCTTTGGACAACTGAGCTGAGCTGACTCCCGGCCCCAGCGAGGGAGGGCCCTGCTTGACTGTCATGTTGTAATGTTAATAAAACGTGTGAGTCCGGGTGGCTGAGTGAGTCTGGTGGCGAAACCTCCGTCAGAGGATTTGGCCAGCTGAGCTGAGCTGGCTCCCGGCCCAGCGAGGGAGGGGCCTGCTTGACTGTAATGTTGTAATGTTAATATAACGTGTGGGTCCGGGTGGCTGAGTGGCGAAACTGCCGCCAGCGGCTTTGGACAACTGAGCTGAGCTGCTCCCGGCCCCAGCGAGGGAGGGCCTGCTTGACTGTCATGTTGTAATGTTAATAAAACGTGTGAGTCCGGGTGGCTGAGTGAGTCTTCCCCGTGGCTGGCGAAACCGCCGTCAGAGGATTTGGCCAGCTGAACTGAGCTGGCTTCCGGCCCCAGCGAGGGAGGGGCCTGCCTGACTGTAATGTTGTAATGTTAATATAACGTGTGGGTCCGGGTGGCTGAGTAGCGAAACCGCCGCCAGCGGCTTTGGACAGCTGAGCTGAGCTGACTCCCGGCCCCAGCGAAGGAGGGGCCTGATTGACTGTCATGTTGTAATGTTGATAAAACGTGTGAGTCCGGGTGGCTGAGTGAGTCTTCCCCGTGGCTGGCGAAACCGCCGTCAGAGGATTTCGCCAGCTGAACTGAGCTGGCTTCCGGCCCCAGTGAGGGAGTGGCGTGCCTGGCTGTAATGTTGTAATGACAATGTCATGTGTGGGTCCGGGTGGCTGAGTGGCGAAACCGCCGCCAGCGGCTTTGGCCAGCTCAGCTGACCTGGCTTCCGGCCCCACCGAGGGAGGGGCCTGCTTGACTGTAATGTTGTAATGTTAATGTAACGTGTGGGTCCGGGTGGCTGAGTGGCGAAACCGCCGCCAGCGAATTTGGACAACTGAGCTGAGCTGGCTCCCGGCCCCAGCGAGGGAGGGGCCTGCCTGACTGTAATGTTGTAATGTTAATATAACGTGTGGGTCCGGGTGGCTGAGTGAGTCTTCCCCGTGGCTGGCGAAACCGCCGTCAGCGGATTTGGCCCGCTGAGCTGAGCTGGCTCCCGGCCACAGCGAGGGAGGGGCCTGCCTGACTGTAATGTTGTAATGACAATGTCATGTGTGGGTCCGGGTGGCTGAGTGGCGAAACCGCCGCCAGCGGCTTTGGACGACTGAGCTGAGCTGACTCCCGGCCCCAGCGAGGGAGGGGCCTGCCTGACTGTAATGTTGTAATGTTAATAAAACGGTGAGTCCGGGTGGCTGAGTGAGTCTTCCCCGTGGCTGGCGAAACCGCCGTCAAAGGATTCGCCAGCTGAGCTGAGCTGGTTTCCGGCCCCAGCGAGGGAGGGGCCTGCTTGAATGTAATGTTGTAATGTTAATATAACGTGTGGGTCCGGGTGGCTGAGTAGCGAAACCGCCGCCAGCGGCTTTGGACAGCTGAGCTGAGCTGGCTTCCGGCCCCAGCGAGGGAGGGGCCTGCCTGACTGTAATGTTGTAATGATAATGTCATGTGTGGGTGCGGGTGGCTGAGTGGCGAAACCGCCGCCAGCGGCTTTGGACGACTGAGCTGAGCTGACTTCCGGCCCCAGCGAGGGTGGGGCCTGCTTGACTGTAATGTTGTAATGTTAATATAACGTGTGGGTCCGGGTGGCTGAGTAGCGAAACCGCCGCCAGCGGCTTTGGACAACTGAGCTGAGCTGGCTTCCGGCCCCAGCGAGGGAGGGGCCTGCCTGACTGTAATGTTGTAATGTTAATATAACGTGTGGGTCCGGGTGGCTGAGTGAGTCTTCCCCGTGGCTGGCGAAACCGCCGTGAGCGGATTGAGCAGCTGAGCTGGGCTGGCTTCCGGCCTCAGCGAGGGAGGGGCCTGCCTGACTGTAATGTTGTAATGTAAATGTAACGTGTGGGTCCGGATGGCTGAGTGGCGAAACCGCCGCCAGCGGCTTTGGCCAGCTGAGCTGAGCTGGTATCCGGCCCCAGTGAGGGAGTGGCGAGCATGGCTCTAATGTTGTAATGACAATGTCATGTGTGGGTCCTGGTGGCTGAGTGGCGAAACCGCCGCCAGCGGCTTTGGCCAGCGGTGCTTAGCTTGCTTCCGGTCCCAGCGAGGGAGGGGCCTGCCTGACTCTAATTTTGTAATGTTAATGTAACGTATGGGTGCGGGTGGCTGAGTGAGTCTTCCCCGTGGCTGGCGAAACCGCCGTCAGCGGATTTGGCCCACTGAGCTGAGCTGGCTCCCGGCCACAGCGAGGGAGGGGCCTGCTGACTGTAATGTTGTAATATTAATGTAACGTGTGGGTCCGGGTGGCTGAGTGGCGAAACTGCCGCCAGCGTCTTGGACAACTGAGCTGAGCTGACTCCCGGCCCCAGCGAGGGAAGGCCCTGCTTGACTGTAATGTTGTAATGTTAATAAAACGTGTGAGTCCGGGTGGCTGAGTGAGTCTTCCCCGTGGCTGGCGAAACCGCCGTCAGAGGATTTGGCCAGTTGAGCTGAGCTGGTTTCCGGCCCCAGCGAGGGAGGGGCCTGCCTGAATGTAATGTTGTAATGTTAATATAACGTGTGGGTCCGGGTGGCTGAGTAGCGAAACCGCCGCCAGCGGCTTTGGACAGCTGAGCTGAGCTGACTCCCGGCCCCAGCGAGGGAGGGCCCTGCTGACTGTAATGTTGTAATGTTAATAAAACATTTGAGTCGGGTGGCTGAGTGAGTCTTCCCCGTGGCTGGCGAAACCGCCGCCAGAGGATTTCGCCAGCTGAGCTGAGCTGGTTTCCGGCCCCAGCGAGGGAGGGGCCTGCCTGAATGTAATGTTGTAATGTTAATATAACGTGTGGTCCGGGTGGCTGAGTAGCGAAACCGCCGCCAGCGGCTTTGGCCAGCTGAGCTGAGCTGGCTTCCGGCCCCAGCGAGGGAGGGGCCTGCTTGACTGTAATGTTGTAATGTAATGTAACGTGTGAGGCCGGATGGGTGAGTGGCGAAACCGCCGCCAGCGGCTGTGGACAGCTGAGCTGAGCTGACTCACGGCCCCAGCGAGGGAGGGCCTGCCTGACTGTAATGTTGTAATGTTAATGTAACGTGTGGGTCCGGGCTGAGTGGCGAAACCGCCGCAGCGGCTTTGGCCAGCTGAGCTGAGCTGGTATCGGCCCCAGTGAGGGAGTGGCGTGCGTGGCTCTAATGTTGTAATGACAATGTCATGTGTGGGTCCGGGTGGCTGAGTGGCGAAACCGCCGCCAGCGGCTTTGGCCAGCGGTGCTTAGCTTGCTTCCGGCCCCAGCGAGGGAGGGGCCTGCCTGACTCTAATGTTGTAATGTTAATGTAACGTGTGGGTGCGGGTGGCTGAGTGAGTCTTCCCCGTGGCTGGCGAAACCGCCGTCAGCGGATTTGGCCAGCTGAGCTGAGCTGGTTTCCGGCCCCAGCGAGGGAGGGGCCTGCCTAAATGTAATGTTGTAATGTTAATATAACGTGTGGGTCCGGGTGGCTGAGTAGCGAAACCGCCGCCTGAGCTGGCTTCCGGCCCCAGCGAGGGAGGGGCCTGCTTGACTGTAATGTTGTAATGTTAATGTAACGTGTGAGGCCGGATGGGTGAGTGGCGAAACCGCCGCCAGCGGCTGTGGACAGCTGAGCTGAGCTGACTCACGGCCCCAGCGAGGGAGGGGCCTGCCTGACTGTAATGTTGTAATGACAATGTCATGTGTGGGTCCGGGTGGCTGAGTGGCGAAACCGCCGCCAGCGGCTTTGGACGACTGAGCTGAGCTGACTCCCGGCCCCAGCGAGGGAGGGGCCTGCTTGACTGTAATGTTGTAATGTTAATAAAACGTGTGAGTCGGGTGGCTGAGTGAGTCTTCCCCGTGGCTGGCGAAACCGCCGTCAGAGGATTTCGCCAGCTGAGCTGAGCTGGTTTCCGGCCCCAGCGAGGGAGGGGCCTGCCTGAATGTAATGTTGTAATGTTAATATAACGTGTGGGTCCGGGTGGCTGAGTAGCGAAACCGCCGCCAGCGGCTTTGGACAGCTGAGCTGAGCTGACTTCCGGCCCCAGCGAGGGAGGGGCCTGCTTGACTGTAATGTTGTAATGTTAATGTAACGTGTGAGGCCGGATGGCTGAGTGGCGAAACCGCCGCCAGCGGCTTTGGACAGCTGAGCTGAGCTGACACACGGCCCCAGCGAGGGAGGGGCCTGCCTGACTGTAATGTTGTAATGTTAATATAACGTGTGGGTCCGGGTGGCTGAGTGAGTCTTCCCCGTGGCTGGCGATACCGCCGTGAGCGGATTTGAGCAGCTGAGCTGGGCTGGCTTCCGGCCCCAGCGAGGGAGGGGCCTGCCTGACTGTAATGTTGTAATGTAAATGTAACGTGTGGGTCCGGATGGCTGAGTGGCGAAACCGCCGCCAGCGGCTTTGGCCAGCTGAGCTGAGCTGGTATCCGGCCCCAGTGAGGGAGTGGCGAGCGTGGCTCTAATGTTGTAATGACAATGTCATGTGTGGGTCTGGTGGCTGAGTGGCGAAACCGCCGCCAGCGGCTTTGGCCAGCGGTGCTTAGCTTGCTTCCGGCCCCAGCGAGGGAGGGGCCTGCCTGACTCTAATGTTGTAATGTTAATGTAACGTGTGAGTCCGGGTGGCTGAGTGAGTCTTCCCCGTGGCTGGCGAAACCGCCGTCAGCGGATTTGGCCCGCTGAGCTGAGCTGGCTCCCGGCCACAGCGAGGGAGGGGCCTGCCTGACTGTAATGTTGTAATGTTAATGTAACGTGTGGGTCCGGGTGTCTGAGTGGCGAAACCGCCGCCAGCGGCTTTGGACGACTGAGCTGAGCTGACTTCCGGACCCAGCGAGGGAGGGGCCTGCTTGACTGTAATGTTAATAAAACGTGTGAGTCCGGGTGGCTGAGTGAGTCTTCCCGTGGCTGGCGAAACCGCCGTCAGAGGATTTGGCCAGCTGAGCTGAGCTGGTTTCCGGCCCCAGCGAGGGAGGGGCCTGCCTGACTGTAATGTTGTAATGTTAATAAAACGTGTGAGTCCGGGTGGCTGAGTGAGTCTTCCCCGTGGCTGGCGAAACCGCCGTCAGAGGATTTCGCCAGTTGAGCTGAGCTAGTTTCCGGCCCCAGCGAGGGAGGGGCCTGCTTGACTGTAATGTTGTAATGTTAATAAAACATTTGAGTCCGGGTGGCTGAGTGAGTCTTCCCCGTGGCTGGCGAAACCGCCGTCAGCGGATTTGGCCAGCTGAGCTGAGCTGGCTCCCGGCCACAGCGAGGGAGGGGCCTGCCTGACTGTAATGTTGTAATGACAATGTCATGTGTGGGTCCGGGTGGCTGAGTGGCGAAACCGCCGCCAGCGGTTTTGGACGACTGAGCTGAGCTGACTCCCGGCCCCAGCGAGGGAGGGGCCTGCTTGACTGTAATGTTGTAATGTTAATGTAACGTGTGGGTCCGGGTGGCTGAGTGGCGAAACCGCCGCCAGCGAATTTGGACAACTGAGCTGAGCTGGCTCCCGGCCCCAGCGAGGGAGGGGCCTGCCTGACTGTAATGTTGTAATGTTAATATAACGTGTGGGTCCGGGTGGCTGAGTGAGTCTTCCCCGTGGCTGGCGAAACCGCCGTCAGCGGATTTGGCCCGCTGAGCTGAGCTGGCTCCCGGCCACAGCGAGGGAGGGGCCTGCCTGACTGTAATGTTGTAATGACAATGTCATGTGTGGGTCCGGGTGGCTGAGTGGCGAAACCGCCGCCAGCGGCTTTGGACGACTGAGCTGAGCTGACTCCCGGCCCCAGCGAGGGAGGGGCCTGCCTGACTGTAATGTTGTAATGTTAATAAAACGTGTGAGTCCGGGTGGCTGAGTGAGTCTTCCCCGTGGCTGGCGAAACCGCCGTCAAAGGATTTCGCCAGCTGAGCTGAGCTGGTTTCCGGCCCCAGCGAGGGAGGGGCCTGCTTGAATGTAATGTTGTAATGTTAATATAACGTGTGGGTCCGGGTGGCTGAGTAGCGAAACCGCCGCCAGCGGCTTTGGACAGCTGAGCTGAGCTGGCTTCCGGCCCCAGCGAGGGAGGGGCCTGCCTGACTGTAATGTTGTAATGATAATGTCATGTGTGGGTGCGGGTGGCTGAGTGGCGAAACCGCCGCCAGCGGCTTTGGACGACTGAGCTGAGCTGACTTCCGGCCCCAGCGAGGGTGGGGCCTGCTTGACTGTAATGTTGTAATGTTAATATAACGTGTGGGTCCGGGTGGCTGAGTAGCGAAACCGCCGCCAGCGGCTTTGGACAACTGAGCTGAGCTGGCTTCCGGCCCCAGCGAGGGAGGGGCCTGCCTGACTGTAATGTTGTAATGTTAATATAACGTGTGGGTCCGGGTGGCTGAGTGAGTCTTCCCCGTGGCTGGCGAAACCGCCGTGAGCGGATTTGAGCAGCTGAGCTGGGCTGGCTTCCGGCCTCAGCGAGGGAGGGGCCTGCCTGACTGTAATGTTGTAATGTAAATGTAACGTGTGGGTCCGGATGGCTGAGTGGCGAAACCGCCGCCAGCGGCTTTGGCCAGCTGAGCTGAGCTGGTATCCGGCCCCAGTGAGGGAGTGGCGAGCATGGCTCTAATGTTGTAATGACAATGTCATGTGTGGGTCCTGGTGGCTGAGTGGCGAAACCGCCGCCAGCGGCTTTGGCCAGCGGTGCTTAGCTTGCTTCCGGTCCCAGCGAGGGAGGGGCCTGCCTGACTCTAATTTTGTAATGTTAATGTAACGTATGGGTGCGGGTGGCTGAGTGAGTCTTCCCCGTGGCTGGCGAAACCGCCGTCAGCGGATTTGGCCCACTGAGCTGAGCTGGCTCCGGCCACAGCGAGGGAGGGGCCTGCCTGACTGTAATGTTGTAATATTAATGTAACGTGTGGGTCCGGGTGGCTGAGTGGCGAAACTGCCGCCAGCGTCTTTGGACAACTGAGCTGAGCTGACTCCCGGCCCCAGCGAGGGAAGGCCCTGCTTGACTGTAATGTTGTAATGTTAATAAAACGTGTGAGTCCGGGTGGCTGAGTGAGTCTTCCCCGTGGCTGGCGAAACCGCCGTCAGAGGATTTGGCCAGTTGAGCTGAGCTGGTTTCCGGCCCCAGCGAGGGAGGGGCCTGCCTGAATGTAATGTTGTAATGTTAATATAACGTGTGGGTCCGGGTGGCTGAGTAGCGAAACCGCCGCCAGCGGCTTTGGACAGCTGAGCTGAGCTGACTCCCGGCCCCAGCGAGGGAGGGCCCTGCTTGACTGTAATGTTGTAATGTTAATAAAACATTTGAGTCCGGGTGGCTGAGTGAGTCTTCCCCGTGGCTGGCGAAACCGCCGCCAGAGGATTTCGCCAGCTGAGCTGAGCTGGTTTCCGGCCCCAGCGAGGGAGGGGCCTGCCTGAATGTAATGTTGTAATGTTAATATAACGTGTGGGTCCGGGTGGCTGAGTAGCGAAACCGCCGCCAGCGGCTTTGGCCAGCTGAGCTGAGCTGGCTTCCGGCCCCAGCGAGGGAGGGGCCTGCTTGACTGTAATGTTGTAATGTTAATGTAACGTGTGAGGCCGGATGGGTGAGTGGCGAAACCGCCGCCAGCGGCTGTGGACAGCTGAGCTGAGCTGACTCACGGCCCCAGCGAGGGAGGGGCCTGCCTGACTGTAATGTTGTAATGTTAATGTAACGTGTGGGTCCGGATGGCTGAGTGGCGAAACCGCCGCCAGCGGCTTTGGCCAGCTGAGCTGAGCTGGTATCCGGCCCCAGTGAGGGAGTGGCGTGCGTGGCTCTAATGTTGTAATGACAATGTCATGTGTGGGTCCGGGTGGCTGAGTGGCGAAACCGCCGCCAGCGGCTTTGGCCAGCGGTGCTTAGCTTGCTTCCGGCCCCAGCGAGGGAGGGGCCTGCCTGACTCTAATGTTGTAATGTTAATGTAACGTGTGGGTGCGGGTGGCTGAGTGAGTCTTCCCCGTGGCTGGCGAAACCGCCGTCAGCGGATTTGGCCAGCTGAGCTGAGCTGGTTTCCGGCCCCAGCGAGGGAGGGGCCTGCCTAAATGTAATGTTGTAATGTTAATATAACGTGTGGGTCCGGGTGGCTGAGTAGCGAAACCGCCGCCTGAGCTGGCTTCCGGCCCCAGCGAGGGAGGGGCCTGCTTGACTGTAATGTTGTAATGTTAATGTAACGTGTGAGGCCGGATGGGTGAGTGGCGAAACCGCCGCCAGCGGCTGTGGACAGCTGAGCTGAGCTGACTCACGGCCCCAGCGAGGGAGGGGCCTGCCTGACTGTAATGTTGTAATGACAATGTCATGTGTGGGTCCGGGTGGCTGAGTGGCGAAACCGCCGCCAGCGGCTTTGGACGACTGAGCTGAGCTGACTCCCGGCCCCAGCGAGGGAGGGGCCTGCTTGACTGTAATGTTGTAATGTTAATAAAACGTGTGAGTCCGGGTGGCTGAGTGAGTCTTCCCCGTGGCTGGCGAAACCGCCGTCAGAGGATTTCGCCAGCTGAGCTGAGCTGGTTTCCGGCCCCAGCGAGGGAGGGGCCTGCCTGAATGTAATGTTGTAATGTTAATATAACGTGTGGGTCCGGGTGGCTGAGTAGCGAAACCGCCGCCAGCGGCTTTGGACAGCTGAGCTGAGCTGACTTCCGGCCCCAGCGAGGGAGGGGCCTGCTTGACTGTAATGTTGTAATGTTAATGTAACGTGTGAGGCCGGATGGCTGAGTGGCGAAACCGCCGCCAGCGGCTTTGGACAGCTGAGCTGAGCTGACACACGGCCCCAGCGAGGGAGGGGCCTGCCTGACTGTAATGTTGTAATGTTAATATAACGTGTGGGTCCGGGTGGCTGAGTGAGTCTTCCCCGTGGCTGGCGATACCGCCGTGAGCGGATTTGAGCAGCTGAGCTGGGCTGGCTTCCGGCCCCAGCGAGGGAGGGGCCTGCCTGACTGTAATGTTGTAATGTAAATGTAACGTGTGGGTCCGGATGGCTGAGTGGCGAAACCGCCGCCAGCGGCTTTGGCCAGCTGAGCTGAGCTGGTATCCGGCCCCAGTGAGGGAGTGGCGAGCGTGGCTCTAATGTTGTAATGACAATGTCATGTGTGGGTCCTGGTGGCTGAGTGGCGAAACCGCCGCCAGCGGCTTTGGCCAGCGGTGCTTAGCTTGCTTCCGGCCCCAGCGAGGGAGGGGCCTGCCTGACTCTAATGTTGTAATGTTAATGTAACGTGTGAGTCCGGGTGGCTGAGTGAGTCTTCCCCGTGGCTGGCGAAACCGCCGTCAGCGGATTTGGCCCGCTGAGCTGAGCTGGCTCCCGGCCACAGCGAGGGAGGGGCCTGCCTGACTGTAATGTTGTAATGTTAATGTAACGTGTGGGTCCGGGTGTCTGAGTGGCGAAACCGCCGCCAGCGGCTTTGGACGACTGAGCTGAGCTGACTTCCGGACCCAGCGAGGGAGGGGCCTGCTTGACTGTAATGTTAATAAAACGTGTGAGTCCGGGTGGCTGAGTGAGTCTTCCCCGTGGCTGGCGAAACCGCCGTCAGAGGATTTGGCCAGCTGAGCTGAGCTGGTTTCCGGCCCCAGCGAGGGAGGGGCCTGCCTGACTGTAATGTTGTAATGTTAATAAAACGTGTGAGTCCGGGTGGCTGAGTGAGTCTTCCCCGTGGCTGGCGAAACCGCCGTCAGAGGATTTCGCCAGTTGAGCTGAGCTAGTTTCCGGCCCCAGCGAGGGAGGGGCCTGCTTGACTGTAATGTTGTAATGTTAATAAAACATTTGAGTCCGGGTGGCTGAGTGAGTCTTCCCCGTGGCTGGCGAAACCGCCGTCAGCGGATTTGGCCCGCTGAGCTGAGCTGGCTCCCGGCCACAGCGAGGGAGGGGCCTGCCTGACTGTAATGTTGTAATGACAATGTCATGTGTGGGTCCGGGTGGCTGAGTGGCGAAACCGCCGCCAGCGGTTTTGGACGACTGAGCTGAGCTGACTCCCGGCCCCAGCGAGGGAGGGGCCTGCTTGACTGTAATGTTGTAATGTTAATGTAACGTGTGGGTCCGGGTGGCTGAGTGGCGAAACCGCCGCCAGCGAATTTGGACAACTGAGCTGAGCTGGCTCCCGGCCCCAGCGAGGGAGGGGCCTGCCTGACTGTAATGTTGTAATGTTAATATAACGTGTGGGTCCGGGTGGCTGAGTGAGTCTTCCCCGTGGCTGGCGAAACCGCCGTCAGCGGATTTGGCCCGCTGAGCTGAGCTGGCTCCCGGCCACAGCGAGGGAGGGGCCTGCCTGACTGTAATGTTGTAATGACAATGTCATGTGTGGGTCCGGGTGGCTGAGTGGCGAAACCGCCGCCAGCGGCTTTGGACGACTGAGCTGAGCTGACTCCCGGCCCCAGCGAGGGAGGGGCCTGCCTGACTGTAATGTTGTAATGTTAATAAAACGTGTGAGTCCGGGTGGCTGAGTGAGTCTTCCCCGTGGCTGGCGAAACCGCCGTCAAAGGATTTCGCCAGCTGAGCTGAGCTGGTTTCGGGCCCAGCGAGGGAGGGGCCTGCTTGAATGTAATGTTGTAATGTTAATATAACGTGTGGGTCCGGGTGGCTGAGTAGCGAAACCGCCGCCAGCGGCTTTGGACAGCTGAGCTGAGCTGGCTTCCGGCCCCAGCGAGGGAGGGGCCTGCCTGACTGTAATGTTGTAATGATAATGTCATGTGTGGGTGCGGGTGGCTGAGTGGCGAAACCGCCGCCAGCGGCTTTGGACGACTGAGCTGAGCTGACTTCCGGCCCCAGCGAGGGTGGGGCCTGCTTGACTGTAATGTTGTAATGTTAATATAACGTGTGGGTCCGGGTGGCTGAGTAGCGAAACCGCCGCCAGCGGCTTTGGACAACTGAGCTGAGCTGGCTTCCGGCCCCAGCGAGGGAGGGGCCTGCCTGACTGTAATGTTGTAATGTTAATATAACGTGTGGGTCCGGGTGGCTGAGTGAGTCTTCCCCGTGGCTGGCGAAACCGCCGTGAGCGGATTTGAGCAGCTGAGCTGGGCTGGCTTCCGGCCTCAGCGAGGGAGGGGCCTGCCTGACTGTAATGTTGTAATGTAAATGTAACGTGTGGGTCCGGATGGCTGAGTGGCGAAACCGCCGCCAGCGGCTTTGGCCAGCTGAGCTGAGCTGGTATCCGGCCCCAGTGAGGGAGTGGCGAGCATGGCTCTAATGTTGTAATGACAATGTCATGTGTGGGTCCTGGTGGCTGAGTGGCGAAACCGCCGCCAGCGGCTTTGGCCAGCGGTGCTTAGCTTGCTTCCGGTCCCAGCGAGGGAGGGGCCTGCCTGACTCTAATTTTGTAATGTTAATGTAACGTATGGGTGCGGGTGGCTGAGTGAGTCTTCCCCGTGGCTGGCGAAACCGCCGTCAGCGGATTTGGCCCACTGAGCTGAGCTGGCTCCCGGCCACAGCGAGGGAGGGGCCTGCCTGACTGTAATGTTGTAATATTAATGTAACGTGTGGGTCCGGGTGGCTGAGTGGCGAAACTGCCGCCAGCGTCTTTGGACAACTGAGCTGAGCTGACTCCCGGCCCCAGCGAGGGAAGGCCCTGCTTGACTGTAATGTTGTAATGTTAATAAAACGTGTGAGTCCGGGTGGCTGAGTGAGTCTTCCCCGTGGCTGGCGAAACCGCCGTCAGAGGATTTGGCCAGCTGAGCTGAGCTGGTTTCCGGCCCCAGCGAGGGAGGGGCCTGCCTGAATGTAATGTTGTAATGTTAATATAACGTGTGGGTCCGGGTGGCTGAGTAGCGAAACCGCCGCCAGCGGCTTTGGACAGCTGAGCTGAGCTGACTCCCGGCCCCAGCGAGGGAGGGCCCTGCTTGACTGTAATGTTGTAATGTTAATAAAACATTTGAGTCCGGGTGGCTGAGTGAGTCTTCCCCGTGGCTGGCGAAACCGCCGCCAGAGGATTTCGCCAGCTGAGCTGAGCTGGTTTCCGGCCCCAGCGAGGGAGGGGCCTGCCTGAATGTAATGTTGTAATGTTAATATAACGTGTGGGTCCGGGTGGCTGAGTAGCGAAACCGCCGCCAGCGGCTTTGGCCAGCTGAGCTGAGCTGGCTTCCGGCCCCAGCGAGGGAGGGGCCTGCTTGACTGTAATGTTGTAATGTTAATGTAACGTGTGAGGCCGGATGGGTGAGTGGCGAAACCGCCGCCAGCGGCTGTGGACAGCTGAGCTGAGCTGACTCACGGCCCCAGCGAGGGAGGGGCCTGCCTGACTGTAATGTTGTAATGTTAATGTAACGTGTGGGTCCGGATGGCTGAGTGGCGAAACCGCCGCCAGCGGCTTTGGCCAGCTGAGCTGAGCTGGTATCCGGCCCAGTGAGGGAGTGGCGTGCGTGGCTCTAATGTTGTAATGACAATGTCATGTGTGGGTCCGGGTGGCTGAGTGGCGAAACCGCCGCCAGCGGCTTTGGCCAGCGGTGCTTAGCTTGCTTCCGGCCCCAGCGAGGGAGGGGCCTGCCTGACTCTAATGTTGTAATGTTAATGTAACGTGTGGGTGCGGGTGGCTGAGTGAGTCTTCCCCGTGGCTGGCGAAACCGCCGTCAGCGGATTTGGCCAGCTGAGCTGAGCTGGTTTCCGGCCCCAGCGAGGGAGGGGCCTGCCTAAATGTAATGTTGTAATGTTAATATAACGTGTGGGTCCGGTGGCTGAGTAGCGAAACCGCCGCCTGAGCTGGCTTCCGGCCCCAGCGAGGGAGGGCCTGCTTGACTGTAATGTTGTAATGTTAATGTAACGTGTGAGGCCGGATGGGTGAGTGGCGAAACCGCCGCCAGCGGCTGTGGACAGCTGAGCTGAGCTGACTCACGGCCCCAGCGAGGGAGGGGCCTGCCTGACTGTAATGTTGTAATGACAATGTCATGTGTGGGTCCGGGTGGCTGAGTGGCGAAACCGCCGCCAGCGGCTTTGGACGACTGAGCTGAGCTGACTCCCGGCCCCAGCGAGGGAGGGGCCTGCTTGACTGTAATGTTGTAATGTTAATAAAACGTGTGAGTCCGGGTGGCTGAGTGAGTCTTCCCCGTGGCTGGCGAAACCGCCGTCAGAGGATTTCGCCAGCTGAGCTGAGCTGGTTTCCGGCCCCAGCGAGGGAGGGGCCTGCCTGAATGTAATGTTGTAATGTTAATATAACGTGTGGGTCCGGGTGGCTGAGTAGCGAAACCGCCGCCAGCGGCTTTGGACAGCTGAGCTGAGCTGACTTCCGGCCCCAGCGAGGGAGGGGCCTGCTTGACTGTAATGTTGTAATGTTAATGTAACGTGTGAGGCCGGATGGCTGAGTGGCGAAACCGCCGCCAGCGGCTTTGGACAGCTGAGCTGAGCTGACACACGGCCCCAGCGAGGGAGGGGCCTGCCTGACTGTAATGTTGTAATGTTAATATAACGTGTGAGTTCGGGTGGCTGAGAGAGTCTTCCCCGTGGCTGCCGAAACCGCCGTCAGAGGATTTCGCCAGCTGAGCCGTGCTGGCTTCCGGCCCCAGCGAGGGAGGGGCCTGCCTGACTGTAATGTTGTAATGACAATATCATCTGTGGGTCCGGGTGGCTGAGTGGCGAAACCGCCGCCAGCGGCTTTGGACAACTGAGCTGAGCTGACTTCCGGCCCAGCGAGGGAGGGGCCTGCTTGACTGTAATGTTGTAATGTTAATAAAACGTGTGAGTCCGGGTGGTTGAGTGAGTCTTCCCCGTGGCTGGCGAAACCGCCGTCAGAGGATTTCGCCAGCTGAGCTGAGCTGGCCTCCGGCCCCAGCGAGGGAGGGGCCTGCCTGACTGTAATGTTGTAATGTTAATATAACGTGTGGGTCCGGGTGGCTGAGTGGCGAAACCGCCGTCAGCGGATTTCGCCAGCTGAGCTGAGCTGGTTTCCGGCCCCAGCGAGGGAGGGGCCTGCCTGAATGTAATGTTGTAATGTTAATATAACGTGTGGGTCCGGGTGGCTGAGTAGCGAAACCGCCGCCTGAGCTGGCTTCCGGCCCCAGCGAGGGAGGGGCCTGCTTGACTGTAATGTTGTAATGTTAATGTAACGTGTGAGGCCGGATGGGTGAGTGGCGAAACTGCCGCCAGCGGCTGTGGACAGCTGAGCTGAGCTGACTCACGGCCCCAGCGAGGGAGGGGCCTGCCTGACTGTAATGTTGTAATGACAATGTCATGTGTGGGTCCGGGTGGCT
Source organism: Caranx ignobilis (assembly GCA_021432705.1). NCBI lineage: Eukaryota > Metazoa > Chordata > Actinopteri > Carangiformes > Carangidae > Caranx > Caranx ignobilis. The sequence goes on along the minus strand of MU269980.1, from coordinate 25,101,083 downwards.
GAGTGGCGAAACCGCCGCCAGCGGCTTTGGACGACTGAGCTGAGCTGACTCCCGGCCCCAGCGAGGGAGGGGCCTGCTTGACTGTAATGTTGTAATGTTAATAAAACGTGTGAGTCCGGGTGGCTGAGTGAGTCTTCCCCGTGGCTGGCGAAACCGCCGTCAGAGGATTTCGCCAGCTGAGCTGAGCTGGTTTCCGGCCCCAGCGAGGGAGGGGCCTGCCTGAATGTAATGTTGTAATGTTAATATAACGTGTGGGTCCGGGTGGCTGAGTAGCGAAACCGCCGACAGCGGCTTTGGACAGCTGAGCTGAGCTGACTTCCGGCCCCAGCGAGGGAGGGGCCTGCTTGACTGTAATGTTGTAATGTTAATGTAACGTGTGAGGCCGGATGGCTGAGTGGCGAAACCGCCGCCAGCGGCTTTGGACAGCTGAGCTGAGCTGACTCACGGCCCCAGCGAGGGAGGGGCCTGCCTGACTGTAATGTTGTAATGTTAATATAACGTGTGAGTTCGGGTGGCTGAGAGAGTCTTCCCCGTGGCTGCCGAAACCGCCGTCAGAGGATTTCGCCAGCTGAGCCGTGCTGGCTTCCGGCCCAGCGAGGGAGGGGCCTGCCTGACTGTCATGTTGTAATGACAATATCATCTGTGGGTCCGGGTGGCTGAGTGGCGAAACCGCCGCCAGCGGCTTTGGACAACTGAGCTGAGCTGACTTCCGGCCCCAGCGAGGGAGGGGCCTGCTTGACTGTAATGTTGTAATGTTAATAAAACGTGTGAGTCCGGGTGGTTGAGTGAGTCTTCCCCGTGGCTGGCGAAACCGCCGCCAGAGGATTTCGCCAGCTGAGCTGAGCTGGCTTCCGGCCCCAGTGAGGGAGTGGCGTGCCTGGCTGTAATGTTGTAATGACAATGTCATGTGTGGGTCCTGGTGGCTGCGTGGCGAAACCGCCGCCAGCGGCCTTGGACAGCTCAGCTGAGTTGGCTTCCGGCCACAGCGAGGGAGGGGCCTGCCTTACTGTAATGTTGCAATGTTAATGTAACGTGTGGGTCCGGATGGCTGAGTGGCGAAACCGCCGCCAGCGGCTTTGGCCAGCTGAGCTGAGCTGGCTTCCGGCCCAGCGAGGGAGGGGCCTGCCTGACTGTAATGTTGTAATGTGAATATAACGTGTGAATCCGGATGGCTAAGTGGCGAATCCGCCGCCAGCGGCTTTGGCCACCTGAGCTGAGTTGGCTTCCGGCCCCAGCGAGGGAGGGGCCTGCCTGACTGTAATGTTGTAATGTTAATAAAACATGTGAGTCCGGGTGGCTGAGTGAGTCTTCCCCGTGGCTGGCGAAACCGCCGTCAGAGGATTTGGCCAGCTGAGCTGAGCTGGTTTCCGGCCCCAGCGAGGGAGGGGCCTGCCTGAATGTAATGTTGTAATGTTAATATAACGTGTGGGTCCGGGTGGCTGAGTAGCGAAACCGCCGCCAGCGGCTTTGGACAGCTGAGCTGAGCTGGCTTCCGGCCCCAGCGAGGAGGGGCCTGCCTGACTGTAATGTTGTAATGACAATGTCATGTGTGGGTCCGGGTGGCTGAGTGGCGAAACCGCCGCCAGCGGCTTTGGACGACTGAGCTGAGCTGACTTCCGGACCCAGCGAGGGAGGGGCCTGCTTGACTGTAATGTTGTAATGTTAATAAAACGTGTGAGTCCGGGTGGTTGAGTGAGTCTTCCCCGTGGCTGGCGAAACCGCCGTCAGAGGATTTCGCCAGCTGAGCTGAGCTGGCTTCCGGCCCCAGCGAGGGAGGGGCCTGCCTGACTTTAATGTTAATATAACGTGTGGGTCCGGGTGGCTGAGTGGCGAAACCGCCGCCAGCGGCTTTGGACGACTGAGCTGAGCTGACTTCCGGCCCCAGCGAGGGAGGGGCCTGCTTGACTGTAATGTAATGTCAATAAAACGTGTGAGTCCGGGTGGTTGAGTGAGTCTTCCCCGTGGCTGGCGAAACCGCCGTCAGAGGATTTCGCCAGCTGAGCTGAGCTGGCTTCCGGCCCCAGCGAGGGAGGGGCCTGCCTGACTTTAATGTTAATATAACGTGTGGGTCCGGGTGGCTGAGTGGCGAAACCGCCGCCAGCGGCTTTGGACGACTGAGCTGAGCTGACTTCCGGCCCCAGCGAGGGAGGGGCCTGCTTGACTGTAATGTTGTAATGTCAATAAAACGTGTGAGTCCGGGTGGTTGAGTGAGTCTTCCCCGTGGCTGGCGAAACCGCCGTCAGAGGATTTCGCCAGCTGAGCTGAGCTGGCTTCCGGCCCCAGCGAGGGAGGGGCCTGCCTTACTGTAATGTTGTATTGTTAATATAACGTGTGGGTCCGGGTGGCTGAGTGGCGAAACCGCCGCCTCCGGCTTTGGACAACTGAGCAGAGCTGGCTTCCGGGCCCAGCGAGGGAGGGGCCTGCCTGACTGTAATGTTGTAATGTTAATATAACGTGTGGGTCCGGGTGGCTGAGTGAGTCTTCCCCGTGGCTGGCGAAACCGCCGTGAGCGGATTTGAGCAGCTGAGCTGGGCTGGCTTCCGGCCTCAGCGAGGGAGGGGCCTGCCTGACTGTAATGTTGTAATGTAAATGTAACGTGTGGGTCCGGATGGCTGAGTGGCGAAACCGCCGCCAGAGGATTTCGCCAGCTGAGCTGAGCTGGCTTCCGGCCCCAGTGAGGGAGTGGCGTGCCTGGCTGTAATGTTGTAATGACAATGTCATGTGTGGGTCCTGGTGGCTGCGTGGCGAAACCGCCGCCAGCGGCCTTGGACAGCTCAGCTGAGTTGGCTTCCGGCCACAGCGAGGGAGGGGCCTGCCTTACTGTAATGTTGCAATGTTAATGTAACGTGTGGGTCCGGATGGCTGAGTGGCGAAACCGCCGCCAGCGGCTTTGGCCAGCTGAGCTGAGCTGGCTTCCGGCCCAGCGAGGGAGGGGCCTGCCTGACTGTAATGTTGTAATGTGAATATAACGTGTGAATCCGGATGGCTAAGTGGCGAATCCGCCGCCAGCGGCTTTGGCCACCTGAGCTGAGTTGGCTTCCGGCCCCAGCGAGGGAGGGGCCTGCCTGACTGTAATGTTGTAATGTTAATAAAACATGTGAGTCCGGGTGGCTGAGTGAGTCTTCCCCGTGGCTGGCGAAACCGCCGTCAGAGGATTTGGCCAGCTGAGCTGAGCTGGTTTCCGGCCCCAGCGAGGGAGGGGCCTGCCTGAATGTAATGTTGTAATGTTAATATAACGTGTGGGTCCGGGTGGCTGAGTAGCGAAACCGCCGCCAGCGGCTTTGGACAGCTGAGCTGAGCTGGCTTCCGGCCCCAGCGACGGAGGGCCCTGCCTGACTGTAATGTTGTAATGACAATGTCATGTGTGGGTCCGGGTGGCTGAGTGGCGAAACCGCCGCCAGCGGCTTTGGACGACTGAGCTGAGCTGACTTCCGGACCCAGCGAGGGAGGGGCCTGCTTGACTGTAATGTTGTAATGTTAATAAAACGTGTGAGTCCGGGTGGTTGAGTGAGTCTTCCCCGTGGCTGGCGAAACCGCCGTCAGAGGATTTCGCCAGCTGAGCTGAGCTGGCTTCCGGCCCCAGCGAGGGAGGGGCCTGCCTGACTTTAATGTTAATATAACGTGTGGGTCCGGGTGGCTGAGTGGCGAAACCGCCGCCAGCGGCTTTGGACGACTGAGCTGAGCTGACTTCCGGCCCCAGCGAGGGAGGGGCCTGCTTGACTGTAATGTAATGTCAATAAAACGTGTGAGTCCGGGTGGTTGAGTGAGTCTTCCCCGTGGCTGGCGAAACCGCCGTCAGAGGATTTCGCCAGCTGAGCTGAGCTGGCTTCCGGCCCAGCGAGGGAGGGGCCTGCCTTACTGTAATGTTGTATTGTTAATATAACGTGTGGGTCCGGGTGGCTGAGTGGCGAAACCGCCGCCTCCGGCTTTGGACAACTGAGCAGAGCTGGCTTCCGGCCCAGCGAGGGAGGGGCCTGCCTGACTGTAATGTTGTAATGTTAATATAACGTGTGGGTCCGGGTGGCTGAGTGAGTCTTCCCCGTGGCTGGCGAAACCGCCGTGAGCGGATTTGAGCAGCTGAGCTGGGCTGGCTTCCGGCCTCAGCGAGGGAGGGGCCTGCCTGACTGTAATGTTGTAATGTAAATGTAACGTGTGGGTCCGGATGGCTGAGTGGCGAAACCGCCGCCAGAGGATTTCGCCAGCTGAGCTGAGCTGGCTTCCGGCCCCAGTGAGGGAGTGGCGTGCCTGGCTGTAATGTTGTAATGACAATGTCATGTGTGGGTCCGGGTGGCTGAGTGGCGAAACCGCCGGCAGCGGCTTTGGACGACTGAGCTGAGCTGACTTCCGGCCCCAGCGAGGGAGGGGCCTGCTTGACTGTAATGTTGTAATGTTAATATAACGTGTGAGTCCGGGTGGTTGAGTGAGTCTTCCCCGTGGCTGGCGAAACCGCCGTCAGAGGATTTCGCCAGCTGAGCTGAGCTGGCTTCCGGCCCCAGCGAGGGAGGGGCCTGCCTGACTGTAATGTTGTAATGTTAATATAACGTGTGGGTCCGGGTGGCTGAGTGGCGAAACCGCCGCCAGCGGCTTTGGACAACTGAGCTGAGCTGGCTTCCGGCCCCAGCGAGGGAGGGGCCTGCCTGACTGTAATGTTGTAATGTTAATGTAACGTGTGGGTCCGGGTGGCTGAGTGGCGAAACTACCGCCAGCGGCTTTGGACAGCTGAGCTGAGCTGACTCCCGGCCCCAGCGAGGGAGGGCCCTGCTTGACTGTAATGTTGTAATGTAATAAAACGTGTGAGTCCGGGTGGCTGAGTGAGTCTTCCCCGTGGCTGGCGAAACCGCCGTCAGAGGATTTCGCCAGCTGAGCTGAGCTGGCTTCCGGTCCCAGCGAGGGAGGGGCCTGCCTGACTGTAATGTTGTAATGTTAATATAACGTGTGGATCCGGGTGACTGAGTAGCGAAACCGCCGCCAGCGGCTTTGGACAGCTGAGCTGAGGTTCCTTCCGGCCACAGCGAGGGAGGGGCCTGCCTGACTGTAATGTTGTAATGTTAATATAACGTGTGGGTCCGGGTGGCTGAGTGAGTCTTCCCCGTGGCTGGCGATACCGCCGTGAGCGGATTTGAGCAGCTGAGCTGGGCTGGCTTCCGGCCCAGCGAGGGAGGGGCCTGCCTGACTGTAATGTTGTAATGTAAATGTAACGTGTGGGTCCGGATGGCTGAGTGGCGAAACCGCCGCCAGCGGCTTTGGCCAGCTGAGCTGAGCTGGTATCCGGCCCCAGTGAGGGAGTGGCGAGCGTGGCTCTAATGTTGTAATGACAATGTCATGTGTGGGTCCTGGTGGCTGAGTGGCGAAACCGCCGCCAGCGGCTTTGGCCAGCGGTGCTTAGCTTGCTTCCGGCCCCAGCGAGGGAGGGGCCTGCCGGACTCTAATGTTGTAATGTTAATGTAACGTGTGGGTGCGGGTGGCTGAGTGAGTCTTCCCCGTGGCTGGCGAAACCGCCGTCAGCGGATTTGGCCCGCTGAGCTGAGCTGGCTCCGGCCACAGCGAGGGAGGGGCCTGCCTGACTGTAATGTTGTAATGTTAATGTAACGTGTGGGTCCGGGTGGCTGAGTGGCGAAACTGCCGCCAGCGTCTTTGGACAACTGAGCTGAGCTGACTCCGGCCCCAGCGAGGGAGGGCCCTGCTTGACTGTAATGTTGTAATGTTAATAAAACGTCTGACTCCGGGTGGCTGAGTGAGGCTTCCCCGTGGCTGGCGAAACCGCCGTCAGAGGATTTGGCCAGCTGAACTGAGCTGGCTTCCGGCCCCAGCGGGGGAGGGGCCTGCCTGACTGTAATGTTGTAATGACAATGTCATGTGTGGGTCCGGGTGGCTGAGTGGCGAAACCGCCGCCAGCGGCTTTGGACGACTGAGCTGAGCTGACTCCCGGCCCCAGCGAGGGAGGGCCCTGCTTGACTGTAATGTTGTAATGTTAATAAAACATGTGAGTCCGGGTGGCTGAGTGAGTCTTCCCCGTGGCTGGCGAAACCGCCGTCAGAGGATTTGGCCAGCTGAGCTGAGCTGGTTTCCGGCCCCAGCGAGGGAGGGGCCTGCCTGAATGTAATGTTGTAATGTTAATATAACGTGTGGGTCCGGGTGGCTGAGTAGCGAAACCGCCGACAGCGGCTTTGGACAGCTGAGCTGAGCTGGCTTCCGGCCCCAGCGACGGAGGGGCCTGCCTGACTGTAATGTTGTAATGACAATGTCATGTGTGGGTCCGGTGGCTGAGTGGCGAAACCGCCGCCAGCGGCTTTGGACGACTGAGCTGAGCTGACTTCCGGACCCAGCGAGGGAGGGGCCTGCTTGACTGTAATGTTGTAATGTTAATAAAACGTGTGAGTCCGGGTGGTTGAGTGAGTCTTCCCCGTGGCTGGCGAAACCGCCGTCAGAGGATTTCGCCAGCTGAGCTGATCTGGCTTCCGGCCCCAGCGAGGGAGGGGCCTGCCTGACTTTAATGTTAATATAACGTGTGGGTCCGGGTGGCTGAGTGGCGAAACCGCCGCCAGCGGCTTTGGACGACTGAGCTGAGCTGACTTCCGGCCCCAGCGAGGGAGGGGCCTGCTTGACTGTAATGTTGTAATGTCAATAAAACGTGTGAGTCCGGGTGGTTGAGTGAGTCTTCCCCGTGGCTGGCGAAACCGCCGTCAGAGGATTTCGCCAGCTGAGCTGAGCTGGCTTCCGGCCCCAGCGAGGGAGGGGCCTGCCTTACTGTAATGTTGTATTGTTAATATAACGTGTGGGTCCGGGTGGCTGAGTGGCGAAACCGCCGCCTCCGGCTTTGGACAACTGAGCAGAGCTGGCTTCCGGGCCCAGCGAGGGAGGGGCCTGCCTGACTGTAATGTTGTAATGTTAATATAACGTGTGGGTCCGGGTGGCTGAGTGAGTCTTCCCCGTGGCTGGCGAAACCGCCGTGAGCGGATTTGAGCAGCTGAGCTGGGCTGGCTTCCGGCCTCAGCGAGGGAGGGGCCTGCCTGACTGTAATGTTGTAATGTAAATGTAACGTGTGGGTCCGGATGGCTGAGTGGCGAAACCGCCGCCAGAGGATTTCGCCAGCTGAGCTGAGCTGGCTTCCGGCCCCAGTGAGGGAGTGGCGTGCCTGGCTGTAATGTTGTAATGACAATGTCATGTGTGGGTCCTGGTGGCTGCGTGGCGAAACCGCCGCCAGCGGCCTTGGACAGCTCAGCTGAGTTGGCTTCCGGCCACAGCGAGGGAGGGGCCTGCCTTACTGTAATGTTGTAATGTTAATGTAACGTGTGGGTCCGGATGGCTGAGTGGCGAAACCGCCGCCAGCGGCTTTGGCCAGCTGAGCTGAGCTGGCTTCCGGCCCAGCGAGGGAGGGGCCTGCCTGACTGTAATGTTGTAATGTGAATATAACGTGTGAATCCGGATGGCTAAGTGGCGAATCCGCCGCCAGCGGCTTTGGCCAGCTGAGCTGAGTTGGCTTCCGGCCCCAGCGAGGGAGGGGCCTGCCTGACTGTAATGTTGTAATGTTAATATAACGTGTGAGTCCGGGTGGCTGAGTGAGTCTTCCCCGTGGCTGGCGAAACCGCCGCCAGCGGCTTTGGACGACTGAGCTTAGCTGACTCCCGGCCCCAGCGAGGGAGGGGCCTGCTTGACTGTAATGTTGTAATGTTATTAAAACATGTGAGTCCGGGTGGCTGAGTGAGTCTTCCCCTGGCTGGCGAAACCGCCGTCAGAGGATTTGGCCAGCTGAACTGAGCTGGCTTCCGGCCCCAGCGAGGGAGGGGCCTGCCTGACTGTAATGTTGTAATGACAATGTCATGTGTGGGTCCGGGTGGCTGAGTGGCGAAACCGCCGCCAGCGGCTTTGGCCAGCTGAGCTGACCTGGCTTCCGGCCCCACCGAGGGAGGGGCCTGCTTGACTGTAATGTTGTAATGTTAATGTAACGTGTGGGTCCTGGTGGCTGAGTGGCGAAACCGCCGCCAGCGAATTTGGACAGCTGAGCTGAGCTGGCTCCCGGTCCCAGCGAGGGAGGGGCCTGCCTGACTGTAATGTTGTAATGACAATGTCATGTGTGGGTCCGGGTGACTGAGTGGCGAAACCGCCGCCAGCGGCTTTGGACGACTGAGCTGAGCTGACCCCGGCCCCAGCGAGGGAGGGGCCTGCTTGACTGTAATGTTGTAATGTTAATAAAACATGTGAGTCCGGGTGGCTGAGTGAGTCTTCCCCGTGGCTGGCGAAACCGCCGTCAGAGAATTTGGCCAGCTGAGCTGAGCTGGCTTCCGGCCCCAGCGAGGGAGGGGCCTGCCTGACTGTAATGTTGTAATGACAATGTCATGTGTGGGTCCGGGTGACTGAGTGGCGAAACCGCCCCCAGCGGCTTTGGACGACTGAGCTGAGCTGACCCCCGGCCCCAGCGAGGGAGGGGCCTGCTTGACTGTGTGGCGGGGCGAGGAGATCGAGTTCGTTCGGTTGCGACAACGCCACCCAGGGGAATTTCACCCCCGGGAAATTCTAATATATATGTTTCTCTTCCTTTAAAGGAGTAAGGTCACACAGGTTCTCATACCACGGGACAGAGACGGTTTTCAATTAAGAAAAAGGAATTTTATTTAACAAAAAGAAATTTATCAAAAACAAATAGAAACCAAATTAAGGGATCACACACCAGCCCAACACAATAACACCATAAAATTAGCACGTAGGCAGGGATGATATGAGGACAGGGCTGGGGTTTACTATGCGGCAGGAGAAACCAAAAAAAAGGGGACGGGGTCCTGAAACAAACCACCCGTGACACTGCACACTCACACACATCAAAAGGGGATCGTGAAGGAAACACCGCCACCAGGGATTGGATTGCCGCCGTCGGCCCACAGCACCTGACCAATGACAAAGAGAAGCATTAATAAAAACAGGCCATACGTGCCACACAGGCTGGTGTGGACAAACAATATGTAAATAAAATAACAAAACAAACAAAAGAAACCAAATTCAAAGAAATACAAATAACTAAATTATTTTCTAATAAACAAAATATAACCTAAATAAATGGTGCATTTAGCACAAATCAAAGCAACCAATGAAAGTAATCAATCCAAAGTCATTAAAATAGGTGTCGCCACGATTTCCGAAAACAACGGGAGCCAAAACAGCAGCGAAGATCCAGGGAGTGGTGGCCGATAGCGGGCCCAACAATTGAGGTCCACCTCACTTTCCAATGTACCAACGAGCCTCCGTGGAGAGCGAGGGCCTAACAGGCCGCGGCCCAGTTACACCACAGCCAAGCGAACAAGTCACCGCGCCCAGAGGGTTTCCAACGGAGCACTCCGTCTCCCACGGCCCCAGCAGTCGGCCGTGCTACACGCTGTGTGGAGGATGTTGTGCGCCTCGACGGCAGCCACACCAAACAAAAGGGCTCTGCCACGCCAGACCACAGCCACCAACAGAGATGGAAGCGGAAAAGGGAATGAGGTGTGCCCACACACCTGTATATAACAGTGTGGCCGGCGCCGCCCAGTAATCAGGGTGCCCGACAAGTTGGCACAGTGCCACCTAGTGGCCGGGAGGGAAACAACCTCCGGCTACAACTGTAATGTTGTAATGTTAATAAAACGTGTGAGTCCGGGTGGCTGAGTGAGTCTTCCCCGTGGCTGGCGAAACCGCCGTCAGAGAATTTGGCCAGCTGAGCTGAGCTGGCTTCCGGCCCCAGCGAGGGAGGGGCCTGCCTGACTGTAATGTTGTAATGTTAATATAACGTGTGAGTTCGGGTGGCTGAGAGAGTCTTCCCCGTGGCTGCCGAAACCGCCGTCAGAGGATTTCGCCAGCTGAGCTGAGCTGGCTTCCGGCCCCAGCGACGGAGGGGCCTGCCTGACTGTAATGTTGTAATGACAATGTCATGTGTGGGTCCGGGTGGCTGAGTGGCGAAACCGCCGCCAGCGGCTTTGGCCAGCGGTGCTTAGCTGGCTTCCGGCCCAGCGAGGGAGGGGCCTGCCTTACTGTAATTTTGTAATGTTAATGTAACGTGTGAGGCCGGATGGCTGAGTGGCGAAACCGCCGCCAGCGGCTTTGGACAACTGAGCTGAGCTGGCTTCCGGCCCCAGCGAGGGAGGGGCCTGCCTGACTGTAATGTTGTAATGTTAATATAACGTGTGGGTCCGGGAGGCTGAGTAGCGAAACCGCCGCCAGCGGCTTTGGCCAGCTGAGCTGAGCTGGCTTCCGGCCCCAGCGAGGGAGGGGCCTGCTTGACTGTAATTTTGTAATGTTAATGTAACGTGTGGGTCCCGGTGGCTGAGTGAGTCTTCCCCGTGGCTGGCGAAACCGCCGTGAGCGGATTTGGCCAGCTGAGCTGAGCTGGCTCCCGGCCCCAGCGAGGGAGGGGCCTGCCTGATTGTAATGTTGTAATGTTAATGTAACGTGTGGGTCCGGGTGGCTGAGTGGCGAAACCGCCGCCAGCGGCTTTGGACAGCTGAGCTGAGCTGGCTCCCGGCCCCAGCGAGGGAGGGGCCTGCCTGACTGTAATGTTGTAATGTTAATGTAACGTGTGGGTCCGGGTGGCTGAGTGGCGAAACTACCGCCAGCGGCTTTGGACAACTGAGCTGAGCTGGCTTCCGGCCCAGCGAGGGAGGGGCCTGCCTGACTGTAATGTTGTAATGTTAATATAACGTGTGGGTCCGGGTGACTGAGTAGCGAAACCGCCGCCAGCGGCTTTGGACAGCTGAGCTGAGGTTCCTTCCGGCCACAGCGAGGGAGGGGCCTGCCTGACTGTAGTGTTGTAATGTTAATGTAACGTGTGGGTCCGGGTGGCTGAGTGGCGAAACCGCCGCCAGCGGCTTTGGCCAGCGGTGCTTAGCTGGCTTCCGGCCCAGCGAGGGAGGGGCCTGCCTGACTGTAATGTTGTAATGTTAATGTAACGTGTGGGTCCGGGTGGCTGAGTGGCGAAACTACCGCCAGCGGCTTTGGACAACTGAGCTGAGCTGGCTTCCGGCCCCAGCGAGGGAGGGGCCTGCCTGACTGTAATGTTGTAATGTTAATATAACGTGTGGGTCCGGGTGACTGAGTAGCGAAACCGCCGCCAGCGGCTTTGGACAGCTGAGCTGAGGTTCCTTCCGGCCACAGCGAGGGAGGGGCCTGCCTGACTGTAGTGTTGTAATGTTAATGTAACGTGTGGGTCCGGATGGCTGAGTGGCGAAACCGCCGCCAGCGGCCATGGACAGCTGAGCTGAGCTGGCTCCCGGCCCCAGCGAGGGAGGGGCCTGCCTGACTGTAATGTTGTAATGTTAATGTAACGTGTGGGTCCGGGTGGCTGAGTGGCGAAACTGCCGCCAGCGTCTTTGGACAACTGAGCTGAGCTGACTCCCGGCCCCAGCGAGGGAGGGCCCTGCTTGACTGTAATGTTGTAATGTTAATAAAACGTGTGAGTCCGGGTGGCTGAGTGAGTCTTCCCCGTGGCTGGCGAAACCGCCGTCAGAGGATTTCGCCAGCTGAACTGAGCTGGCTTCCGGCCCCAGCGAGGGAGGGGCTTGCCTGACTGTAATGTTGTAATGACAATGTCATGTGTGGGTCCGGGTGGCTGAGTGGCGAAACCGCCGGCAGCGGCTTTGGACGACTGAGCTGAGCTGACTTCCGGCCCCAGCGAGGGAGGGGCCTGCTTGACTGTAATGTTGTAATGTTAATATAACGTGTGAGTCCGGTGGTTGAGTGAGTCTTCCCCGTGGCTGGCGAAACCGCCGTCAGAGGATTTCGCCAGCTGAGCTTAGCTGGCTTCCGCCCCAGCGAGGGAGGGGCCTGCCTGACTGTAATGTTGTAATGTTAATATAACGTGTGAGTTCGGGTGGCTGAGAGAGTCTTCCCCGTGGCTGCCGAAACCGCCGTCAGCGGATTTCGCCATCTGAGCCGTGCTGGCTTCCGGCCACAGCGAGGGAGGGGCCTGCCTGACTGTAATGTTGTAATGTTAATGTAACGTGTGAATCCGGATGGCTAAGTGGCGAAACCGCCGCCAGCGGCTTTGGCCAGCTGAGCTGAGTGGCTTCCGGCCCCAGCGAGGGAGGGGCCTGCCTGACTGTAATGTTATAATGTTAATGTAACGTGTGGGTCCGGATGGCTGAGTGGCGAAACCGCCGCCAGCGGCTTTGGCCAGCTGAGCTGAGCTGACTCCCGGCCACAGCGAGGGAGGGGCCTGCCTTACTGTAATGTTGTAATGTTAATATAACGTGTGGGTCCGGATGGCTGAGTGGCGAAACCGCCGCCAGCGGCTTTGGACAGCTGAGCTGAGCTGGCTTCCGGCCCAGCGAGGGAGGGGCCTGCCTTACTGTAATGTTGTAATGTTAATATAACGTGTGAATCCGGGTGGTTGAGTGGCGAAACCGCCGCCAGCGGCTTTGGACAGCTGAGCTGAGCTGGCTCCCGGCCCCAGCGAGGGAGGGGCCTGCCTGACTGTAATGTTGTAATGTTAATAAAACGTGTGGGTCCGGGTGACTGAGTGAGTCTTCCCCGTGGCTGGCGAAACCGCCGTCAGCGGATTTGGCCAGGTGAGCTGAGCTGGCTCCCGACCCCAGCGAGGGAGGGGCCTGCCTGAATGTAATGTTGTAATGTTAATATAACGTGTGAGTCCGGGTGGCTGAGTGAGTCTTCCCCGTGGCTGGCGAAACCGCCGCCAGCGGCTTTGGACGACTGAGCTTAGCTGACTCCCGGCCCCAGCGAGGGAGGGGCCTGCTTGACTGTAATGTTGTAATGTTATTAAACATGTGAGTCCGGTGGCTGAGTGAGTCTTCCCCTGGCTGGCGAAACCGCCGCCAGAGGATTTGGCCAGCTGAACTGAGCTGGCTTCCGGCCCCAGCGAGGGAGGGGCCTGCCTGACTGTAATGTTGTAATGTTAATATAACGTGTGGGTCCGGGTGGCTGAGTGGCGAAACCGCCGCCAGCGGCTTTCGCCAGCTGAGCTGACCTGGCTTCCGCCCCACCGAGGGAGGGGCCTGCTTGACTGTAATGTTGTAATGTTAATGTAACGTGTGGGTCCGGGTGGCCGAGTGGCGAAACCGCCGCCAGCGAATTTGACAGCTGAGCTGAGCTGGCTCCCGGCCCAGCGAGGGAGGGGCCTGCCTGACTGTAATGTTGTAATGTTAATGTAACGTGTGGTTCCCGGTGGCTGAGTGGCGAAACCGCCGCCAGCGGCCGGCCAGCCCTCGTCATTCCTTCCCGGTCAGCGTGAGGGCCTGTATGTGGATGTGTGGCTGAGTCTCTCTGTGGTTGGCGTGAGCGTGGTGTACCGGCACTACCGGCTGGCCAACCTGAACGAGCCTCATACACACATCAACATACACATACAAGGCCTCACGTTGTCCAGGAAGGAGGGACGGGAGCTGGCCAGCCTGTGGTCGCCAGCCTGAGGGAGCCTCAGCCACACACACACACATACAGGCCCTCACGCTGTACAGGAAGTAGGGACGGGGGCTGGCCAGCCAGTGGTCGCGGTACACCACGCTCCAGCCAGCCAGCCTGAAGGAGGAGCTAGCGTTGTGTGCCACAGCCACCGGCTGGCCAGCCCCCGTCCCTGCTTCCTGTACAGCGTGAGTGCCAGAAACTGCCAGAAAGAGTTTGAGTGCATCTGGTCCGTGGAGTAAACCTCCCAGTATGAACTGGGAATGTTTGGTTGCATCAGTCAAGTGACCAACAGTAGGAAAAACACAAACTAAAAAATTACACAATGAATGATGCGAAGAAAACACTGCGATATGTTAATGAATGAAGGGTGCAGCCAGCATTAAAGGGAGGATCTGCACAGACATGATCCAAACACCATCTGAGGTCCAGGAGGTGAGAGCTCACAGCAGGTTTTACAGAAAACAGCTTGAATTTAAAATCCTCTCTGACCTCGAGTGTGAGACGAGATGAGAGTGACGAGGAAATAAATCAGCAGTCTTCCACATTTCTCCTCTCTCTGTCCATCCATTCCTCTTTCTGTCCCTTAAATCTCTCACACAATCAACAACAGCTGTTTGACGACATGTTTCCTGGTCTGTCTCATCAGCTTTTGGAGGTGTGATCCATAAGTTTCTTCTGCCTGTGTATAAAACACCTGAAAATATAACTGAATTATCTTCATCCATCTGTTAGTAACTCTGCTCTCAAGCCTCCCACACTTGTGCAGCTCTTCAAGGCATCACAGCATTGATCTTCCTCCACTGATTAATGCACTGACTTGATTTGTGCTTGCTGTGTTTCAGTGGCTGGACGCACCCTCCCACACACGTTGTTAAGAATAAATATATATAAATCAAGTATAATACCAACTGCTCGTACGATGCACTGCAGAACATTACATCAAATAGTCATTTATCAGAGATTCCTGTTGTCAAATAATGTCGCATCTAATCACAGCCAGAGCCCAGCCATGGTTTATGAATACAGAAGGAAACACTTTCAGCAGCAGCAACATTTAAGACACTTCACACATATGAGTCTGTGGTTATAAGAGCCCAGTCACAGTATATGACACAGGGAGCAGACTGAGCACATTAATCACATGAGGACATTAGAGCGTAGGGAAGTGAGACATGTTTAATCTGCAGCCGCCTGAACTTTCTCTGTTTGGTTAGCAGCAACCGTTCTGTCTTCCTGTCTGCGCCTCTTTAACTCACTCGCTCTTCATCACTTTTTCCTTTTATATCTCAACGCAGATATACTGTCTGTCATCATAACAGATGAACCCTGTGTGTAAATCATCCACCTAAATGAGCTTGTAACTTGCTGTTAATACACAGCTTGGTATGAGTCCCAGTTGTAAAAGACCTCTCACTCTGTTGAGAAAAACAAGTCCAGTGAATGGAAACGTGCAGCAGCGTCTCAGCAGCGACTTACAGTAAACATTGTCTCGTTGTATCTGAGTGTGATGCTCATACCCATCACACGTCTCCTCCTCTGACTGCAGCAGCAGACTGATCAGACAGAGCGTCCTTCACTGAATGGATCAGGTGGTTAAGCCTCCATCAGAGCGAGCGCTGACCCTGCTGACGCAGCATTTGGCCAAACACTCAAACCCCCCTTCAGATTCAGGTGACCTCCACCTCTGACCTTTGAGTGGAGGGAGGAGGGGCCACTGTGATTTCTATTGTTCTTCTTCAAACAAGCCTCCATCCCCCAAATGTCATTGACTCTTTATTCATTTATTTGGCCTTCATTTAGCCAGGTGAGTCCCAGCAGTGAGGGACTTTCAGATACAACACACAGGAGACATTAGACAAACATGAGAAAAAATACATAACAGACTCACAACAACTGATTAAAAACAACAGAGAAGATAAACAATGACACAGTGGTCTCTCCAGTTCTATGTCTGGTCTTCAGTTGTGTTTATTGGTTAGTTTCACATTTGTCTTATTGTGAAATAAAAGTAAAACAAAACCAAACAAAACACTTTTTATTCTTGCTTCAGTTTGTTTGATGTATTATTCATGTACATCTCTAACTGAGACTATATCCCACTCTCTCATTCTGGCCTTTTTCACCTGCGATAAACCCACGTGTAGTTTTCACAGTTTACTTGTGAAAACATGAATTTCAGATGTGATGCTGATGATCATCCACAGAGGAAACACTCTCAGTGTGAAGGGACACACAGCCCCCCCCCCTGGGCTGTTGGGTTTTCTACCTTGAGCTATAATAATACTTCATGTATTATGGATGCTGGGGTTAAACCTCGTACCAGTGAATGAGACAACAACACTATTGAATATCACCGTGTTTGCACAACACTGACACTCTGACACCATGTGGACAAATGTAAAGTCATTAAAGCTTAAAGCGTCTTTCTAGTTACTGAATGGAGTTCATTAATAATCACATAAAAACTGTTCATAAAGTCAGAGTACTGACAGAGTCCTCGGAGTCTGTGGTGTCACAGAGACACTAAAACTGTGACGAATCTTTCAAATTACCTCCCTGGGTCCCACCTCCAAGTTTGTAGAAACTTCTAATGAATCTCTTCATTCCCAGTCTGCACAGCTGCTCATGCTGAGAGAGAGAGAGAGAGAGAGAGAGAGAGAGAGATATTCAGGAAGTTAAAGAACAAATTAAAGTCTGCCCGTTGCTTTTTTCAACCAGACTCAAAGATAACTCCTCTCACTGCATTGGATCCACAGTCTTGAGGCTTGACTGCTAAAATCTGAGTTCATTTGCATAGCAGAATTAAAGAAAAAAAAAAATCCTATAAGACCAGGAGACACAGAGAATGTGATAATATTTCAATTTATGGAGCTGATTCATAAACTATCGCACGACTGCGTGCAACTGTGGGACAGAGGAAGACACACAAAAGAAGATTTTAACAACTGTTTGTTGCACTGATCAGAATAAAGTGGTGCTCTGTCATTTTATGAAAACAACATCATCATCATCATCATCATCATCATCATCATCATCATCATCGTGTCACCTGCCATTTGTCAGGATGTGGAATGTGTGTGTGTTAACAGGAGGTCACATGATCTTTGACTGTTTACATTCTGCTCTTCAGCCGTGTCTCTTTGGAAACACATGATAAGGAGAATGAAAACAGTAACACAGCACACTGAGGGTGATTTAGATAACATGCATATCTTTTATCTCCTCTCTCTGTCTCTCTCTCCCTTCCTCTCTCTCTCTCTCTAAAGTGAATTTTCATTCCCACCTCGTTGTGAATTCTGCTGCTTTTGTTGTGCTGTTGTGCTCACGACCAAGTCAAGTTCATAAATTCAAAAATATATCAAGTGAATGCATGAAGCTGATCCCCCAAGGCTGCAGCTCAGAACATCTACACAGTCCTACATTAGCATTTTCATATGTTACCAAGTAATTTCACAGCCATTATTTGATTAAGAAGAAATGCGAGGCAGTGTGTGTGTGTGTGTGTGTTTTATGGTGCAGGTGCACAGAGGGAAAAGAGCAGCTTGAACATGCAGAGCGTCTTGACTCCAAAGGGCAGGTTTAATCGTTTCAGCTTAAAGGCCAGATAGCAAAATGTCTCCCCTAAGCAAACACGGACTAATATAATCACAGTCTCTGACTGCACTTGCTTCACTGCTGTTGCGTGAAGCAAATGCAAAAATTTCATCACATGCTGAATATTTATCAGTCAAAACAGGTGTCTAAGCAGAATCAATCTCCGAGCTGAGAGCGGCTCCTGAGTAGCCAATAGAATTTGGAAGAAACAAGAGTTAGAAGAATTCCTCTGGATGCTGATAATGACTTGTAGATTGAAATCTGGTGAAACGTCTGTGTTGTCGGTGCAGTAAGGAAAACAGTCTCCTGCATATTCGCTTTCCTGTCATGGGCACATCAGAGGGAAGAGGCCTATTTATCTCCTAAATGGCTCCACACTTGTATTTGATGAAATAGGCTGTGCCCCTGAAGGTGCCCCCCAGTGAACCTGAGCTGTGCTGTATGATTCAGAGGAGAGCGTACACAGCTCTGCACAGAGCCACAAAAGACACATTACACTGAGGTATGAGATACACAAAGCGCTCACAGTGAGATATTAGCAGTACGTGTGGTGGAAAGAGTTGGTGGATGGTGGTGGGTGGGAGGGAGGGAGGGAGGGAGGAACCAATGGGGTGTAGTAGCAGCAGCAGCAGCAGCAGCAGCAGCAAGGGAGGGAGTGAGAGCTGGTCAGATTATAGAGCCGGGCTCTGGCTGGTGTTTGTGCTTCATCTGAATCATCTGGAGGTGTGTGTGTGTGTGTGTGTGTCTTCCTCACTCAGTCCTTCACTGGCAGGTTTTACTTGTCTTCTAAAAACTCTGCTGATACATGAACTCCCACTGCCATCTGTCTTACACAGTGTAAATATGAAGGCCGCTGTTCCTTAGCCTATGATGCTGATTATCTATCTATCTATCTATCTATCTATTAATCCATCCATACATATATCTGTATGTAATGCAATGTGTACTTTATATGCCCAAATGTACGAGGTTTCTTAAATCCATCTTTAACTGAGCACACACCTGGAGTTGTTGCAGATGCAGCTTACTTGGATTATATCCCAGGTAATAGCTCCTAGATGTACTACACAGACAGAATGAACCTCTGACCTCTAACAAGCAGCCAATTGTCTGAAGAATCACCTCCCACTCCAGTAAATCATCCTATACTTCCTGGAGACAGCGGGCCCACTGGGTCAGTGTACACACGGCTCAGTGTCCTGATCAATTACACCTGGCAGGGCTGCTATTAAAAAGGGTGGCAACGTAGTGAGACAAAGACCAGGATGAGGTCACTTATTTATTAGCTCCTGTTCTAGTCCATCTAAAAATATACGTCCATATAAAGTTGGGTTAAACAGCAAGTACTTTATTACATAATAATAATAATAATTATAGGCCTAATAAAAATACTTTTAGGTACAGTAAATATCAGAGGGTGACTTTAACTTCTACCAGAGTCCTTTGTTTTGGTTTGTGGTTGAATGAAAGTGACACAAAAGAAAATACAGAGAGAGAGAAGCACAAAGCAAAGACACTGTCATTAACTGGTTTAACACATTTAAACAGGAGCGGGACGAAGAAAAACACGTTTAATCCCAGAATCTCATTGTTTGTGAGGCGCCTTTACTTTGAAGTCTCATTTTATTGGTCCCTGCCGGTGATTGACACCTGGTTGTCGGGGAAACCAGAGAGGGCGGGGTAATGAGCTCACAACAGCGGCAAAGGAGAAGTGAAGGAAAGGGAGGACAAAGTGTGGAGAGTCCGAGGAAATGGAGAGAAAGTAAAAACTGTCGTGTAAAACACCAGCTCGGACGTTTCCTCAGGTAGTTTCAGTGAGTCATTAAGTGTGTGGGTCGGCGGGAGAACACAATATGAAGCCGTTAGTCGCTAAGCTAGCGGGAGTAACGATGCTAACTTCTTAGCTACGGCTGTTCGCCAGCGCTAACGGGAAGTGAGCTTGTGGTGTGACCAGTGCAAACACACCAGGACCACGGAGGTGAGCTAAGAACCTGGATACGAGCTGTGGGGGTCCTCGGACCGGGATGTTACAGGCCAGAAGACGCCTGGGGGAGACCTCCATGACCGCCTGCTAGCTTCATTTGCACCTGCTAGCGCTGCTAGCCGCTAGCCTCCTCAGGAACAACTCCATACTGTAAGTTAACATTTATT
The DNA here is from genome assembly GCA_021432705.1 of Caranx ignobilis. Lineage (NCBI taxonomy): Eukaryota > Metazoa > Chordata > Actinopteri > Carangiformes > Carangidae > Caranx > Caranx ignobilis. Next base: position 25,081,955 of record MU269980.1, on the reverse strand, counting down.
TGGCTGACATTGTCACTTGCATTATCAGACTGTCATTTTCCGGTTAGTTTTTGTCTGTGCGGGTTCAGCAAACAATGAGTGACAGCTGTACTCTGTGGAAACTCAAGATGGCGTCCTTACAACTTCAAACAAATCTTGTCTATTGTCGTAAATGATAAAGCAAAATCTCCCGCTGCAGAGCTGGAGTGTTTTCGTCTTGTCTGCAGACTGTTTGCTCCGTTTTAAACAGAGGTGGCTCATTAGCTTTGTTGACTGACTGGTAGTTAAGTCGAGCAGCCCCTGCCCTGGGTGAAGAGGAGGGTCATCTTCATCAGATGGGTTTGGATGCATGTGACAATGACCCGAGATGACTCTCAGCTTCGGAGAGGAGCGACATGAGAAGCTGATTATCCCTAAAATGAATGAGTGGAAACTGTCCATCATGGCAGGAGGGAGTGGTGTCCGGTGGCCTAGACGGCAGAAGAAGCGTTTGGCTCCAGTCATGTGGTCAGAGCAGTGGGTCCTGGGTCCTTATGAACAGGTGAGACGGCTCACACTGTCAGTGTGTGTGTGTGTGTATGTGTGTGTATGTGTGTGTGTAATGGACCTAAGCTCTGATTGTATCAGGCTCTGGGTTTTCCGTGTGTGTTGGGCTTCGCTGTGGGACCAGGTGCCAGCCCATAGAGGAGGAGACTGATGGCTCTGGGTGGAAAATGTGTCACGTTGTTATGTTTCTAATTTTCCACTGAACAAATGAAAGTCGTCTGCTGATCCTGTATGGCTGATCAGTAATTCAGATTAAACCCTGTATTGGCACAGTTAGTCATGAACGAGGCTCTGCCTGTTTCGTCTGTCATCTCTAATATGAGGTTTTATGACATTATGATACAATAATAATGTAATACAGCTATGATCCAGAGTCTGGTGTAGTTTGAGGACTGAGCAAGATTTTTATGCAAATCTCTCTCTCTCACACACACACACACACGCACACACACACATATATGTATATATGAGCCTGGGACATCAGGCAAACACAGTGTAATGTTAATGATTATTCAGCTCACGTTGAAGTGGTCAGTCTCGGCCAGCTGTCCTCAGGCCTCGTCCATGGACACACCAGTCTACATTGTCTTCACAGGCACACATCACTTTTACGTATACGTATGTGCTGTAAGTTTGACTCTCGGGCCCGTGTCTCATGGTCTGGAGCTTCTCAACGTTTTCTTGTCGTCACCATCACAGACGTTTCTAAAGTCTGGCCTGATGCTTCAACTCACGGTGGCGTTTCGAGCTTCCCTGCCCGTGTGGCTGACGGTCAGATTCATTTCAGACCCTGTTGGAGCACGCCTCTGCATCTTTGTGTCTGGTGAATTGGTGTGTCACAGGTGGGTGTAACGGTTTGAGTCTGGCCTCTGAACCCCCCCACTGCTGCTGCTGTCCTCTCTGAGGTGGTGCAGAAGATGAACCCCACCAGCTGTCCATCAGACGTTGTCCCTGCCGAGGTGGTGAAGGAAGCTTTGTGTTCTCGCTTTCACTGACCTCTTTCTCAGCTCTGGTTCAGTTTCAGACGGCCTCAAACCTGCTGTGACCCCACGTGGACCCCTCGGCCTAATTTTCAGCCTGTGTGTGTGTGTGTGAAGGATCTTTTTATGCCAGAGTTCAGGTGAATCAGTGATTTAAATACAAATATGTAAATCCAAGTTTAGAAACTGCTTTTAAAATGAATTCAGGGTAAAAACGACCTTGTATGAAACTTGGTTTAATTTGGAGTCTGAGGTAATTGTTTGTTTACAGGTTTAAGTGTGTGTGTGTGTGTGTGTGTGTGTGTTACTAATATACATGTATTTCATGTACTTGCTCTGGTCATTTGTGAAACGTTCTCATGTTTTAGGTTAATTTTACACATAAAGACACACGTTTTGAATCTAATTTGTACTTTATTTTGTTAATTTCAACTTAAAAAGGTAAAATGTCATTTTTAGATGGAGTGGCAGCGCAGAGGATTGAGGTCAGAGGTCATGGTGCTTCATTCTGTATAAACAGAGACCACATGTGTGCGACACCCTGCTGTACATCAGTCAGAGTGTGAACAGACAGCGTCTCCTCCCTGCAGTGGTTGGTGAGCGATCATACAGATGAGTGTGAGGCTGTTCCACGGGCCTGTCCAGCCACGAGGCAGCAGCTCCACCAGCCTGTCAGCGGCCAGCGGCTGCCTGCGGCGCAGAGGTGGCATCGTAATCCCAGCGCAGCGGCCATGGCAGCCCCGGCCCAGCTGCTCACAAGGTGCTCATCTTTGAAGAGCTGGAGTCCAGTCAGCAGCGGAGATGGGGGTGAGGCATCAATTTACACCCTGTTGGGCTGCCGTCCAGCCCACACTGGACTGAGACCGTGTGAGCGAGCCTGATGGAGGCAGAGAGAGAGGCTGTGATGGTGGAAGCAGCTGCAGCAGCAGATTACGTGATGGGAGGCTGATTGATGCAGAAAGATGGTTGGTTTGGATGACAATGGCCATTATAAGAATATTGTTTGAGAGCTGTGGGGGCACGAGTGTGTGGTGTGAATCTGTGTGGGTCTGTGTTATTCAGAGTGTGATGTTTTCACAGCTTTGGGAACATTAAAACTGTGTTTTTTTCCTGAGGGTTTAACAGTGATGGTGTTGTTGCTGCTGAATGTGGCTGTGCAGCCTCTGCAGCAGCGTCTCACCTTCCAGACACATTCAAATAGGAATTAAAGGGAGGAACATCGTCTGTGATCTTGTTCTGTTGCTCCTGGCGTTCCCTGTGTTATTATTTGGAGGCAGGCCCGTAGTGTCGGTGAGCTCGTATCGCTCAGGCAGGTATCCTCCTCTGCGACAAGCTGTGGCGTTATCCATCAGATCCAGCAGCTGCCGGCAGGCAAATGTTTAACCCCTCCTGCAGCGTCTCTGCTGACGGTGTCATGTTGTGTCTAAAACTAATCATCTTTGACTGTGAACAATTAGCCTGAGATGGAGAGTCCTGGCGGAGGGAGCCTCGCCTGTAGCTGAGACGAACAGATAAAGCAGGCGAGGGCTCGGTTTCACTTTAACTCCTTCCAGTCTTTAAATTTAGGAAAATGAATCACGGTGCACTCGCCAGTTCGTTTGATCCCTCGGTCTGCCTCTTCCTCTGCTGGCTCCTCCGGCGCCGCCTCTAAGTGATTTATTTGCTGCTAATTTGTCGGCTTGTTACAAGCAGATGGAGCCGATGAGTCTTTTGTTCGGTCTTTGCTGCCTTCTGCTTCTGCCTCCAATCCAGCTATAGTGAAGAGGGTCTGGGCCTCTTCAGGCAGACCTCAGAGTCAGTACAGAGGGGTCATTCATGGGTTGTTTGTGTCTCCATTCACAACTTTTATCTGTGAGGAATAAACATCAGAAGTGGTTGATGTTCCTGCAGATGAGCGTCAGCAGAGCACCCTGCCTGTCACCTTTCCTCTGCCCTGTTCCCTGAAGGAGCTACGCCGCTCTGACTTCACCGTGTACGTAGCCGTTCTTTGAAGATCTGATCTGATCTCGCAGCCGTGTGCCACCGCCAGATTAGATCAGATATGGAGGAAACACTTGATGTGACAGGAAGCCTGGTGGCGACCAACTGTGGAAGTTCATTTTCCACTTTCACCTTGTGTGATATTGGTTGGTGCAGCCGCTGTGGACTGTGGGCTGTGTGACGGCGGCTGCATTGTTTGCCCTGGATATAACAGCAGGATGTGTTAAATATTGACTGTTCACTTCTTACAACAAACTCAAACTCTGAATGGATGCCAGGTTTCTCCTCCTCTCTGTGTGTCTGCTCTTTGTGTAGGGTGGCTCTTGGCTTCTGCCCCGCTCCTGTCTGTTGGTCCAGATGAAGTGAGGTGGATTTTCAAGTTGTTGCAGCTCAGTAAGTTCACAGCCCCCCCCCCCCCCCCCCCCCCTGCTGCAGAGGACACCCTCTACAGGATGAAGTGCAATCTAAAGCAGAAGTGACAGTGACCTGTTTACACAGAACAAGTTATCTGGTTATCTGCAGGACTGCTGACTTCATTATCTGTCTAACAGCTCCTTTTGGAGGTAATGGAGTAGTGTGTGTGTGTGTGTGTGTTTTAGTAGTTCACAGCCATACGCCCTGAGTGACAGGCAGCCGTGTGTGTGTCTTTAATGCCACGCCGTGGTTTCACTGAGGTCTGTTTATTATAGAGGCCGTTAATTCAATTATAAAGCTGCTATGCTTTCTTTTCCATTTCACACACCTCGTGCAGCCGAAGCTGTTGTGGTCAAGTCTGGTGTGAGATTCATCAGAGTTTCACTGTGAAATTGTGCATTATGAGAATTATGCATAGCTCAAGGCTCAGCCAATGATACGACTGGGGAAATTAAGTTGCCAAGTTGGTAATCTGTTTTTATAAACTTCAAAGAGCAGAGACAGGGAGGGACACAGAGACAGGGAGGGACACAGAGACATCAGTGTTTTCAGTGTTTGGGAGGTTAGAGCCGGACTTCCTGTGTGGAGACGCTGCGGCTGCTGTGATTTCCTCTGTTTGCTGTTTTAACTCCAGCTGCAGCAGCGACAGCAGGAGAGACCTAAGAGCGTGGAGCAGGTCTGGTGTGAGATTCAAGCAGAGAGCCAGGTGGTGACGGTCTCTGCTATGTTTCTACATGTTATCATTAGTGCACATATGCTGCGAGCCGGTGAGCAAGGCCTTTCATGTCCTGCCTGTCATTAGCTCCTGTGAAACGGGAGCAGAGTGAACACGTGGGGGTCTTTGACTTGCAGATATCATGGAACCTGTACTAGTTTTTGTATTTGCTGTGTTTTTCGATGGAACAGGGTGAAATAAAGAGCACATGCTGTACGCCCTTGAGATACAGCTTACCATATGAAATGAGGAGAGAGAGAGAGAGAGGGAGCAGAGGCTGAGACTAGAAAATTGCCTCACACTTGCAGTGTCCTAGGTATCTGTTTCCATTTGTGAAGGGGCAGATCTGAGGACAGCTAGAGAGGAAACAGCCGAGGTGTGCTTTCACATACCAAGTGAAAAAGAGGCTGTGCAGAGAAATAAAAATCCTTGCTCTTTCAAAGTGAGTCAACATTAATCTTCTTTCAGCGAGCGTGCTAAAGGTGGCGGCTGAACCCACCTGAAAGGCTGGAGGGAGGTGAGGAAAACACACACTGTGTTTCTCAAAGCGCTAGTTTTCTGTGAACGGCTGCGTCGTCAGGTTTTCACAGTCGGCAGCTTTGTGGTGAACAGAGCCGGTGTAACGGTCCTGTGTGTGTGTGTGTGTGTGTGTGTGTGTGTGTGTGCTGCCCGGCCTGCCAAAAGCACCTGGATCACTGTGTGTGGATTCATTTGCAGCAAGGCTTGTAATCAGGGAATTGGGCCGAGGTGTGTCTCCGTCCATGTGCCGACGGCGCCCTCACCTCAATCACACCAGTTGGCGTAGATGCGGCCCGTGGCACTGGGCTCTGTGCTGCTCTAACTGGGAATGAACTGGGAGAGGTTCAGGCAGGTGGCGTCGCCTTCAGCGCAGATCGTTCACTTTAACCGTGTCGGACAGGAGCCTGCTGTTAAAGTCCTTGTGTGGGATGAAGACGCTGAGCTGTGGTGTGAAGGTGTATGGATCTAACCCAGACCGAGGCTCCTCCTTCGCTCAGCCTTTGGTTTCCCTTTAAGACTGAAGCAGGGCTTCTTTGAAACTAGGCTTCCTAAAATTAGAGCTTTTTGTGTGGTGATGAAAGGACCGTCTATTTGTAGGCTGGAACATTGTGCTCCTGCTTTGTGATGTGTCTCATGATAACTACAGTACAGACGGAGGAGCAGCTCCACTCTGATGGACTGATGTGTCCTGAACATCTGGCTGGAGGTCATCACCTGAGAGACATGTTGACTGAGACGTTTCCTGACAACGGTCACAACCGGGGAGGAAAGTTATTGATTCATTGATTCATTGTTAGTGGTTGAGCTTGTTGATCGATTAACGATTAGTTGATGAGCAGCGATTTTCCTGAGAACCTAAACCTCCCTCGGTAGGGGTTAGGGGTTAGGGGGTAGGGGTTAGGGTCTGTAACATACAGAGCTCCACACTAACATGTGTGTGTGTTAACATGTCGGAGCACAGTGACACAAACCCTCACATAATGTAAAGGTCCAGTGTGACACACTGTTCCTTGACCTCTTAGTTGACCTCTGATGTGACCCTGAGTGGACCATACTCAGCTTCTTCACATCAACAGACACAAGCAGTAACTGGCTGTAGGTGCACTGTGACCAGCACAGTGTTTGGTCCACACAGGTGAGCGGGTCCGTCCTGCACCGACACCATGGTGACATGACCTGACTGACAGCTCATCATGTGATGCTTCAGTCACAGCAGCATGTGCTGATGTGTTGAACTCAGCCTGGTGGAAACACTGATGAAAGTCAAGAACCTGTGACACAGGCAGCTCCATGTTGTCCCTGTGTGATGTCCAGGGACAGGTCAGGACGGACTGATTGATCAATAGTCGATGTCCAGGGACAGGTCAGGACGGACTGATTGATCGACAGGCGATTGATTGTTTCCATCCGTAGTCACACCAGGAGGTGAGTTGGTGGAGGAGTGAAGGGTGGCTGTGAGGTGAGTGCGTGTGCACAAAGTTTCCCATCTGAAGTGAGACAATCTATATTCCATCAGTGGCGAGGGCTCTTAAGTCCCTGGTTATCACGCTGTTATGGGCCCAGAGCAACAGAATGACACCATGTAATGTCACTGCTGTGCACTGTTCCTCGGAGGGGGGGGGGGGGGGGCTCAGAAGAAATACCTGTGGCAGCTGGATGTTATATCTCTGCTGCTTGTATCTTTTCCAGTTGAATGACCTCATAAATCCAGGGTCCCCTCGTACGTGTTGTCGCGCGTGGAGCCTGTTCGTCTTTGCTTAAATGACCAGATCTTTGCGTTTGGATGAAACAAACCAAACGAGGTTCAAGATTGACTTTTCTTTTACATCTGCACCATGAATGAAGATGGTTTGTGTTTGCCTCTGACAGGGTCCATCGGCCGTGTGCTGAGGCTGAAAGGACACGTGGACATTAAGAGGAAGCTGGAAGCGCGAGATGCCACAGAAATGACCGTCGCTCAGACTGAGACTGCGGCAGCGCTCACCTCGTTCTGGTTTTGAAAACATTTCTGATCTGGAACTAAACCTTAAATGCAGCTCAGTAAATAAAACAGACTGAAGCTGTTTCTTAGTTTCTGTGTGTGTCCTCCACTCAGAACAGTGTTTACAGGAGTTCAGCTGCCTCATTACTGGTTTCCCTGTCGTCACTAGCAGAGCTGCTGCTGCTGGCGTCTGTGCCGCTGTCGCTGGCTCGCCTCGGTCTTACAAGTCTGAGTCTGGATGTTTTGATGTCTTTTTTTTTTTTTTTAGTATTTTGTGCCTTTATTTGAGAGCACAGTGGAGGGAGACAGGAAATGGGGAGGCGGAGAGAGGGGGGATGACAACGCAGCAAAGGGCCGCCTGATGCAGGACCCGAACCGGGGCCGACTGCAGCGAGGACTACAGCCTCCGCACCTGGGGCGCCCACCCAGCCCGCTGCGCCCACCCAGCCCGCTGCGCCCCACGCTGTTGTTGATGTCTGACGTGGTCTGACGTTGGTTATAGAGGGGGTACAGCACTTGTCTGGAAGCTCTCATTGGCCACACAGTGAAACACATAAACATTGCATTAACATTTTTTTACGTTTTGGCGTGGAGCGGGGGCTCTGCTGTGACACTGACCGCTGTGTGCACATACGCATGAGAACATGATGTGTCAGCAGGCCTTGGATGATCAGACTCCACTTCCTGTGTCCTGTGTTTCTGCAGACCTCCACATGAAGCGAGTGGCGCTCGGCGGATCAGAACATCCCTGCAGCAGGAACACAGGTGATTAATGAGTGTTTGTGGAGTCGTGCTGAGAATACAGTTGGTGTGTGTTCATGTGTGTTTACAGTGAATGTGTGTATTCCTGTGGTGTGTGTGTGAGGTGCCTGCGCGTGCATCTACACACATACTGTGGTGTTTATGTTTCAGTGTTTTGAACTAATCCATAAGTCCCAGAGACTGAGAGCTGTTTACAGTGTAGATGATTGATCAGTCCTGTGATCGGTGGATTTCACTGTCACTTCATCACTGCACACGAGTGCGTTTGGGGTTTTCTCCTCCTTCTGTCTAACAACCAATCAGAGCTTCAAAAAGCTTGAGTCAAACCTAGCAACAGGGTCGACCGCGCCTCCTCGCTCAGAGGTGCTCTCAGAAACTTCCTGAGTCACTCTGAAGATAAGAGTCCTTGCTAGGACTCTTCGGGCTGAGTCAGGACTCTCTGAGAGGAGACTCCTGTTGATTGTTGCTCACCACCACTGTCAGTTGTGTTGGTCACTCTACACCGACGTGTGGAGACCCAGCTGCAGGAGGTGGCCCCTGCTGGACATATGGACACACCAACCTGCACGCGTCATTATTCAGTTCCACAGTTTGGACTGTCCAACCTGATGTATCGTTTGTTTTTAATGATATCTGGATCGTCCCTGGGAAGAGATGTTTGAGCGTGTTGTCCGTGCTGCTGAGAGCACACGGTGTCTGAGCTGCACACTGTTCATGGAGGTTTGTAGTTTGCATGGTGAACTGCTTGAAAAGGGAAATGTCAGTGCTCCAGCTCTGTTTCTCCACTGTGTGTTGTCTACGTCAGTAAAATGGAGAACTCTCATAAGCTTCGCTGCAAAGTTCAGGGCTCATTGACTTTCATCAGTTCCACAGCTCTCTGTTTGAAAGAGAGTGTATTACAGTATATGGCAGCGCTGCACTCCAGAGTCTCTGAGCCGAGTCTGTGGTCAGCAGACTCCTCTTTGTTTCTGTTAACTCTCCTGCAGATGAGGCCATAATCGATCAGCTACCCCCCCCCCCTTCACATCACCTACAGTATTGATATAGTACATTGGAGACGACATCCAACTGCTGTGTGCCTTCAACAACTTCAGCATCCCTCCATGTCTGTCTCTTTTATTCCCCACAAACTTTTCAGTGATTAATTTATTCCATTAGTCACCAGACAGAGAAGCTGAGCTGCTGCTCGCTGTAACACGGGGCCTCAGAGATCAGCTCGGAGCAGAGCACCGTGTTCTCTAATGCTTTCAAACTCACATCAAGCAGAGCAGATTACACGATTAACATTGACTCAATAATAGAGGCGGAGCTGATGGAGGAGCTGCTGGATGAATAACTTGACCAGCTGCGTGTTTGGTAGAACACAAATAAACAGACAAATAAAGCGACGGCTGTCGCTGCTAAGAGCCGTGCTGATTGACTGGTGTCTGCGCTGACAGCTGAGCTCACACTCATCTTCGGCTTTTGCATCGACAAGGATTCACTTGCACTTGAATGCATGTGAATGTTTGCATCTGCGCTCATGAGCGTGTGTTAGTCTGTGTGTGTGTTATGTGGCTGTAATGTGGGTGTGTCACCTGTTACTGTGGGACCTGACATGGAGCCATGCACTTCATGTGGTAAGTGTAGCTCTTCTCCTGTTGAAGCTTGTGCACTGAGGTGACGTGGATATTGTGCGTCGTTGTCCTGCAGCTCTGCAGCATCACAGACTGCTGTTGCTGCTCGTGCTGATCTCAGGTCATGTGCTGGCTGACGTCTGCTCAACCTGTGTGCAGCGTTTGCATCGACATGAACTGTGCCTTAATCCCTTGAAGTGGCTGCGCTGCTTCTTCTCCTTCTTTTGATTGGTCACTGTTTAAATTAGACGCAGTGGTGCTGATGGAAACAGGCTGTGAAGTGGAGTTTATCATGAGCATCATGAGTGTTATGGGCTGAATTAAATAACTCTCTGGGGACGGCGGCCCTTCATGTGTATATATCTAATTTTCTGCCACTTCATCTCAGAGTATGCTTAATTAGTTTTTCTCTAGACTGGAGACTTGAACCCTAATCAGTTTTAATTTCTTAATGACTCTCTGCAGTTGACAGGTTTCCATAGCAAAGTGGTAATGCACTGATAATTTTAGCAGCCTGACGGTATTTCACTTGTTTTAATGAAAAGCTGGAAAAAGCAGAATGCTGATATTCCACATGATGATTAGTGAAGCTGCTCCTCATCATACGACTGAATGATTGAAGGCTCTCTCCTGCATGAAAAGCTCTTTTTAACAACTTTTACAACTTTCAGCGGTCTGGAGCACGGGACTGGCCTGGGATCCTCTTCCTCCTCACCGTCCGTCACATGCTGTGTCAGAGGTACTGTCCTGTCACGTCTCAGTGGGATGGACACGTGAATACGGTTCTTGATTTGGGCAAATCCCACTTTGGACACAAACATGCATAGAGACACACAGAGACGCACAGAGACGGAGACAGACACGCTGAACCTCAGTAACATGAATCATCTTCAGAAAGCATCCATTGTTTACATTTCAAATGATGCAGCTTCTCTGCTCTGAAGTTTCCATCATCAGACCTCATACCTGGACTATGAGGATGTCTGTCAGGGTTGACCTGCACTTTGACCTTTGACACGGCGTCCTTGGACACCTGTGCTGTCAGAGAGTGAAGACTGCATCATTACTGTAACGTTTCAATGTGCTTGTTCAGACTTTGGATGTGGAAGCAGAGAAGTAAACATCCCAGCTAACCTCTAATATGTTGGTCCTGTAATGAGCCCCACCTTTGTTTACCCAGTCAGGGAGAGCGCACGGTGATGAAAGCCTGATATAAAAGGGTCCATTATGTGAGAGCGGGTAGATCTGCTTCTAATCAATAAATGATTAATAATGAGATAGGTGTTAAATGATTTAGCTTCAGTGACTTTGTGAGGATTGTATGTTTTGTACGTCTTGGAAACAGAAGCAGAAGAAGAAGAAGATGGTGCTGGTCATCATCAGTCAGAGTCGGTCGGGTTCACCTCGACCTGCGTGCGACTACAAATCAGCTCTTCTCAGCCGCTCTGTGTCAGCAGCTGTCTGTGGCTGCAGACAGCGGGTTCCCGTGAAGGCTGCTGTTTTAGTGCTGCATGGAAGAATTGATTTCTGGGAAACCTGCTGTTTGTATCTGGGTTTGAAACCATAAATTGCATCAATACGTTATGTGGCATCAGATTGGATGCACACGGTGAGTTCACCAAGTCCCAGTCCAGTACTTGAGGCAGAATAGAGGCCTTTTTGATAATGGAAACAAAACAGGAACAAGGTGAGGGTCAGCGATGAAGAGGAGGACGCTGCCTGCCTGTAATTAACCCTGTCTATGAATGCTCTGTCATGTGAAGGGACACGCTGCTGCTGAGTCAAGATTTCACTCAACACTCACAGTTTACACCTGGACAACAAGTGTTGACTGCTGAAGGTCAGACTGTGTGTATGATGAGTTGTTTCTTTGTGATGCTGCTTGGTATTCAACAAGCCGAAAGTCTTCTCATCAACTCTCCGTGATGCATAATGAACACAAGGGGGGAAAAAAGAAATCTGTGCTGATCTGAAATTGGACTGTAGTGGTACAGCTCGGAGAAATGGTAAATTCATTAGATGAGAACTGTGGAGCAGAGCTGAGCTCAAGTCAAAGAGCGATCAAAGCCTTAACTTTTATCTGACGTGTTGCTGCAGTTTAAGTGAGGGACGGTGTGGAAGGAGGGAAGGAGGGAAGGAGCGGAGGAGAAGAAACAGGGATAAAATATGCAGCAGAGCAAGAAGCACATTAGCTCATGAAAGACAGGATGAATAGCATTTCATGCTCTCGTGATTCAAATGTCAAGGTTTCAGAGCTGTGTGTTTACCCAAACGTCTGGGGAAACATCACCAGCGTTGCCAGACAAATATTTTTCATAACAGCCAGGAAGTCGTTGTTCTGTAGTGAGAAAACCACCTTCATCTGAACCTGCGTCTGGTGACACGTCTGCTCTCTCAGGTGCGTTACGTCCGTCCTCACATACTTCACACAGAGCAGCGCAGGATCACAGCAGACATGACGTCCTCTGGGTCGTAACTGTCAGGACCAGACTTGAACATCAGTCACCTGCTTGTTTTGTATTTTGGGGCTTGTGCAGTAAACTGGGGGCGTTTGTTGCTGTTAACAAAGACTGCACACTTTGTTGGAAACAGGAAGAGACACGGGCCCAGTCATACCGAAGGTCAAAGGAAAATGTCTGAGTCCCGCGAGACGCCTATTGATCCACAAAGCACAAGACAAGTTGCATTGACTTTTCCTTTGACTGCAGCCATGACGATTTTTTAAACATATTCTCTAGTGTGAAATGTTGAGGTTTTTGTGAGTGTGCACGTGCACGTCTGCAGTCTCACCGCAGGTTGATGCTGCTACAGTATGTGCCAGCAGTAGATTAGCTCCAGTAGGCAGTTCATTACAGAACACCTAAAGTGAAAATCCCAGATAACCATCCCTCAATGAGGGGCAATTTGCAGGAGATGAGTCTGCCATTCTCCATGTCAACAGGAAGCTAATTGTTGTTTGTTTGCCTTCCCTTTTCACGGATGTGACTATTTCCCTCCAGCAGGGCACTAACAGTGAGACAGGGGTATTTGGGTACACAAGCAGCGAGACAGAGGGGGAGAGGGGGAGGGAGAGAGGGGGAGGGAGGGCGGGCAAGTGAGATTTGAAGATAGTCATTATTGCCTACACTAATGAGAAATTAATTACACCACAGCTGGCTGTGCAGACTGTATTACTGGAGGTTGAAGGCAGGGGGCAGTATCAGTAAGGCTTGGAGACACTGGGGGGGGGGTTGTGGCTCACAAGATGGACCAAAGGAGCAGTGGAAAAGAGTCAACAGCTCATGGCAGAACAGATCGGACGTAGTGATTATACACAGCTTTTAGAGCCCAGGGTGGAGCCGGAGAGGAAACAGGAAGCAGCTGATTAACCTGAACCGAGACGCCATCAACATTAAAACAAGCTTCTTTATATACCACCATGCTCCCACTGACTAATAGCAGCCACTTTGTCATTACAGCTGGGCTAAAGTGCACTAATGCATATTGATGTGGATATTTGACATTTAATATGAATGGACATCCAGAGATTGAGAATAATGTGAGTAAAGCTAATGCAACCTGCCAGCATCACAACCCAGGCACAGGCAGCTGTGAGCTCACACTCCAGTGGGACATTTGGTGTGGTGGGGGGGACTGGAGTAAGACGGTGTGGGTCGACGGACACATTTTAATCACATTAACCCCTTTTGTCCCTCGCCGTCTGCCATTGACATGACGACAGCGAGGCAGGCAGCTCAGCTGTAGGAAGCTCCTCCTCTGATACAGGAGCCAGTTTATTATAGGACACAGGATGCACTATAATAATGTCCTGTACTAGCTATGTTTGTGTCCGTGTTGGAGATGATGATGGGTAGGTGTTGTGTAGGTGTTGTGTAGGTGTTGTGTAGGTGTTGTGTAGGTGTGTTGGCTTTGTGGCAGCATGTTTGTGATCTTCATAATGACGATGTGTTGTTCTTGTCATTTTCATGAGTCGAGCTGAACAAAACTCAGTTGAAAGGCTCTGTCTGTTTGACCCACTGTGCTCGTTTGCATGCAGTGTGCGGTGGCAGCCATGAAGCCTCTCAGCTAGAAGCACCACCCTCACCCCCCCCCCGATTTGGCGTCTGACCTGGTAGCAGCCATATGTGATGCCCTTAGCAGGACGCTACACGCTGACCGTTAGCCACCACAGATAAGAGCATCAGACGGCCGACTACACTGCGTCTATACCTACGTGTATGTTTGCACAGATGCATCTATGTGTGCAGTTATGTGTGTGCAGGGGGTCGGGGGGGTCGGTCCGTTATGAAGGGCCTCGGTAGAGTTGATATTCAATTACATGATGGAGTATTTGTGAAGCGAGACCGATGGCGCTGTAAAACCGCTGCATGCTCTGAAGGTACGCGCCATGGTTAATTTAACTTTGGTAATGAGACGGCCGAGAGGAGAAGGAGACTATGGGGGCAGCGCGTCACAGAGGGATGAAGCCCTGTAATACTGCAGATGTGACTCTAACACACTGACAATGAATTGAGACAAAGGAGAGGCTTTGATTTGAAGGCAGCGCAGCACATGAAATGTCTTGAACATGTTTTAGGATTAAAAATGTTTGAGAGGGAACGTAACTCCACAGAACTGAAGTGAAATGTGCAAAAAATATGCAGAGAAGCGGAGGAAAGGATGGAGGAGGTGAGGGTGAGGTCAGCTTTAATAGATGAGGAGAGGAAGAGGCTGCTGCTGCTGCGACTGCATGCTCTTACACCCTTCTATTAGAGGAACAGATCAGTCCCTCAGGAGTTGAGCCATTTGTAAAATAAATGCACACATGCACAGCCGCACTGAACCTGCAGAGTAGCTGTATTGATCTCAGTAAGCCACTCCTCCTCTCTCCATTGAATATGTGTCTTTGTAGGCTCACTGGTCTCTGAGGCAGGAGCAGGGTGGAGGCTGCTTACGTTGTGCTGATTGATCACATGAGAAATACAAAACAGCCAAACAGCTTAATAATGCTAAAGACAATGGATCCATAATTAGGCTCTTAGAGAGAGAGGGACACAAAGTCCCTGAACCTTTATTAGCATAAAGTTAATCCCTCCTCTCTGTACTGTGAGCCCTTAACAATCATTAGCCCACAAACATGCTTTTCTTTGTTTTCAGTGCTTCCTCCTCCACATTGTGCTTTTTTCTGTCAGCATTAATGAACCAAATCTCACCAGAAGCATATTTTCTCCTCAGCGTTTGTCCAAACTCCAACACAGACGTACCAGCACCGGCCTCAGTAATCTTCATAGATCTGGAAACCTGGTGGCATAATGGAGGCAGTGTGTTCGGTCCAGGCAAAGTTTACCTCCACTACACTCAGTCTGTAGTTTCCTTTACCTTACAGCTACGAGCAGACTAAACCCATACCTGCTGGAGCCGTCCAGAAAGGCAGCGCATGGGCCTGTGGACTTTCTGCAGGCACTGCAAACCTCCTCTGAAAGTCACAGAGGATTTGGAAAAGAGCCATATTTTCTCTGCCAGAACGAGCGCTGCCTTTTCTCTGAGAGATACAGAAACAAAGTCGCGTTGTTCCCGATGGCGCTCATCAATCTGAATATAACGCTGACTTGTTTCATATGGGTAATTCTCTCCCACTATTGCTCTTCTCTCTACACCACTGCCAGCTTCAGGGCAGCAGGCGTACTACCTATCTACATAACAACACTGTGCCAATTACCTGAGACTCACACACACATGCTCACACACCATGCAAACACGCACACTCTAATGGATGCATGTGCAAACAGATGTTCTGTTTGCACATGCATCCATTCAAACACAGTTACACTCAGATACACACACCTCCAGGCCTGGGCCCGTGTGTTGTTTCAGCAGTTGTTTTTCTATAGGGATATTCACTGAACTGTGCAGACGTCGTCAGCTGCATGTGAATATCCATGGCAGGGTCTCAGGTCAGTCTCTGTCCCAGCACACCTCCTGCTCCTCACACACACACATCGAGCAAAGATGAGTCTCTTCACTTCATGATATAGTTTATTGATAAGCACAAACAGCCTGTTTCCTGCTGTTGTGGGGGACTTTTATTAGACTGAATGGACTGTTAACAGCCATAATAAACGTGTGGCTTACACATGAACGTGTGATGATCCTCTGAACCTAAACCTACTTTACTTCTCTTCAGTTCAACTCATATTTTTTTCCTGATTTACCCAAGTAGGTTTATTTAGTTTCTTGTCCTCCTCTGGGAAGAGCAGCTGGAGCTTGACGCTGTTGGACCAGCTAATAATATAGCTAATATGCTGCAGTTCCCTTTTGCTGATCTTGAGAGAATAATTGTTTGTGTGATCAGAAGAGAGATTTGAGGGTCCGTCTCCGTCTCCCACAGCAACCGTGCAGACGTTAGACCGGGCTCTCCCTCAGACGCCGGCTCATACCATAGGCTACGGTGTGAAAGCTGGTGGATTGACGCAGCGCCGGCCGGCCCCACGGACACAGTTATCTCACGGCTGGCTGAGCCCGGTGTGTGTAATCAATGAGTCTAATTAGGAGGTTGTTTACCAAACTACTGCTATGCACTGGCCTTTTCGCATTGTTTTTCTGGGGCAGACCCACGTGGGGATTCACACTGCATAATCTCACCCTGAAAGGAAGCATGCAGAGCCAGCTAGCATCAAGCACTGCACACACACACACACACACACACACACACACACACACACACACACACATTTTCATTAACACCTAGCAACACCAATCAGACGTAAATCAGATCTCTTTGAAGCCAGAATCTGCTGCAAAACTGGGATTTTTGTTCCATCGAGCTGAGCATGTGGAGGCGAAAGGTTGAATAATCTGTCCCGGGGGTGATGAGTGTGGTCACAACTTCAAACACACACTCACACAGTCCGTTTCTCAGAATGATCTCATTTTGAAAAATACAGCGAGTTTTAACATTTTGAAGTTTCCCTGCCTCTGACTGGAGATCACACACAGCCGCACAGAGGGAGGCTCTGACTGGGAGACTTGACCTGTGACTTGAAAGGATGGATTTGCATTAGCCCCCTGCCAGATGTCTGCAGCACCTTCTCCCAGCTATTAACAAGCTGTGAAGCAGACGAGAGGGAGCAACATGTGACGTCCACAGAGAAGCAGCACGTTGTGTGTTGCGGTGTAACGTTGCCTCCCATCAGGAGGCTCCTGGGTTCAATCATGACCCAGCCCTCGGAGGTTCACGTGGCCCCCCTCTCTATAGTTCATTCGTGCACCGAGCCTCTAAAATCACACCTCTGGGTGCAAGTGCAGCTGAATGCACTGACGTGTCGGTGTTGCTGCGCTCAGTGGTTTTGTCCTTATGTAAGCCTGGCTTCTACATCTATATGCAAGCTGCAGTTACAAAGCAGTGATTGGCATGTGATGGTGCAGAGACACAGGGATAAATCAGTGAGAGAGAGCAGAGAGGTCCAGACTGCATGCTCTCAATGTGGGTTCATTTAACAAGGGAGCAGAGAGAGGAAGAGAAGAGAGAAGGGTGAAGGAGGAAAAGTCCAATTCCTCTGGGCTCGAACAAAAGCCTGCAGCCGTTCTCATCATGGTGGAAGCTGGAGGTAACGGGAGGGAAGTGAGAGCAGCAGTGTGTGTGTGTGTGTGTGTGTGTGTGTGTGTGTGTGTGTGTGTCCAGAGCAGAGTGTTCTGGTTGACCAGACAGACATTGTGTGGGCTGACACAGTGGGCAGGGAGGGTGCCAGAGCTGGATAACACATTTAGTCTCAGAAGGCTGCCCTTGTCTCAACCTGCTGCTCGACCACTCTGAAGACACTGGCCTTTGATTCCTCTCTCTCTCCTGTAGCTCAGTTTTCTCCTCATCCCCTCATTTCTCTGTATATTTTACTGGGTGTGTTTTGATCTCACGTCACACCTCATCCTCTCTCCCCTGTTCCTCCCTCTGTCCTCTTTACTCAGTCTGTCTCATGCAGGCTTTGAATCCATCTCAATCTGTCTTTTTGCTTTAATTACTTCTACTTTGGTTCAAAAGTTTGTTTTGCCACGGCTTCACCCAGCTTCAGCTGAGCGACAGGTGGTCTCTGATAATGACAGACAGATACTCAACTGGAGGAAGACTCTGACACGGTGTGATGCGGAGGTCAGCGTGTTTACCTGTGGCTGTAACCAGCTGTTACCAGAAGATGCTGGTTCTGTCAGACGGGCCTCGTGGTCTTCAGGGATCTGCCTGGGTAAAGCACAGTTCTCCTCGGCTGCCGGTTCACGATGACACTTCAGCTCTCTGCTTTGGGGGTCAGGGTCAGGGTCTGCAGACAGGCGCTTTGAGGAGGTCATGGTTCAAGTGGGACGGTGTGTTGGCTCTGGAGGTGTCATCGGCTCTCGGCTCCTCGGGACCCTTCTTCCTCTGCTGTACAAGGCCTAGCAGGTTCAATATATATGGTGTGTAGCCTAATAGTTCACAGTGCTCTCATGCTGTGTCGAGTACTTCATGTAGTACACTGTGTACACGATGTACTTACCTCTGTAGTGTTGTCTCAAATCAGATACTGCTGTTGATCACTTAGCAGAACTATTGATAACAGATCTGGACCACAGTTGTCACCTGTCAACACGTCCACTGGCTTCTTTTGTGTGTTATTTCAATTAGCAGTAATGAACTTTTCTTTTCTTCCTGCTTGTGTGCTCCACCTGTTCACTGCGAGGTGGAGGTTACGCCGCCGCCGCCGCCGCCTCAGCTGGCTGCTCTTACCGGCAGAAAACATAGCGGTATGTTGATTTCCATATTATACGTACGGCAGTCCTGCAGCGAACACCTGTGCACAGGTGTCAGGCACCTGGCAGGTGGGTTGTTCCACGCTTCCTGGAGAACTTGTCAGGTTTGTTCTGTCTCTGTTGTTTCTGTCTCCAGATGGACTCTGGAGAACATGTCCTCTTGCTGCTGAGGACAGTGACTCACAGTGTGTGTACGAGGGTGTTGTCACGCTTCACAATGACTCTAGATCATGATGATGATGATGAAGATGCTTTTAGCTGTGGATGTTATGTTAAGTGTACTTTTGCTTGGTACTTGTTAGACAAACAAAGATAGTTATTGTGACCAATATCATTTCTTTTTCCTTTGTCCTCACCAGACGCTGAGTCTAAAAGTCTGAGGAGGGTTTTAACTTATTAACTTAATCTCATATTGACATGATCAGGGTGAACAGTGTGTCTCACGTCAGACCCTCAGCCCTCGTGGCAGCGCTGTGTGTGACAGAGGCTGTGAGCAGCAGCGTGTTTGCAGCCCAGCAGACACAATTAGTATGGACATAATTGAATAATCACCTACTTACTATTAGTGGCAGTAGAAGTGGTCACAGAGGGGGGGGGGCAGGTATATTTGGAGCCCCAGCTGAGTGTGTCTCTGTGAGCCTAATTAAACTGCTGAGTCACATCGGCAGCTTCATTAGCTCTGGATGTAGAGGATGCAGCCGCGTCTCAACAAATACAACCTGTGTAACCTCCATCATCATCATCATCATCATCATCATCATCATCATCATCATCATCATCATCATCACCACCACCACCATCATCATCATCATCATCGTCATCATCATCATCACCACCATCATCACCACCATCATCGTCATCATCATGATTACTTTTGGACAGGTGAGAGTTTGCTGTCAGAGCGGTCAGCGTCAGCTCCTTTAGCAGAGGGTCAGACTCAGGCTCAGGACTCAGCAGCTTCCATTAAAGGGTCACTTCACCCAAACTGGAAATGGACAACTTCCCAGCGTTCCCAGTATGTGTGTCACAGCTTTGAGGAAGAGAATGAGAGTGTCAGGTTTCTCAGTGAAGCTCAGCACACAGTTGATTTTAATCTGTGCCCCCCCCAGCATTGATGTCCCACATGTGAAGTCAGAGAGTAGATTCATTTGCATTTTAATGCACACGGCGCTCACACACACACACACACACACACACACACACACACACACACACACACTTCATCTTTTCTTTGTCTCCTGTGCTGTGCTGTTTCATCTGGGGGGGGTAAATGATACGGTGAGCTCCAGCCCTGTCTGTAGGTGTGCCGTGTTGTTGCTGCTTGGGGGGGGGGTTCACACGGTGACTTACCGGCCCATTCTGATGCTCCTTGGCTCCGGGAGGGAAATGCTAATGAACAGTTCAGCGTAGCGAGCCCCCCCCCCCCCCCCCCCTGCACAAATGATGTGATGTTATTTACCGCCAGAAGAGTGGATAATGGAATTTCTCTTCCTCACTGATCTCTCTCTCTGTTTCTCTTCCTCTGCCCCCCCCCCCCCCTTCTGTTCTTGTGCGTGTGGTTTTGAGGATGTTTATTAGCCATCAAGTCCAATTCATACATATTTCCTGCTTCATAACAGGCCCAGCGGACAATTCATTTGAGGGAGTGTGAATGTGTGAGGATATGAAAATGAGGGACGAGCAGCGGCAGAGAGTCTGAGCTCCGTCTGTCCGTCAGAGGAACAGGTTCAATTCCTCTTGTTGCTGCATTCACAGAAAAATTTGCAAGTAATTTCCATCACAGTTGATGGTGGGTTACAGATTCAGAGCAGACTTAAATTAAAGAGCGTGAACGGCATTTATATGCTGTGGAGAGTGTTTGTTTGTTAAAGCAGAGGGTGGCTGTGCTCCGTGAAACCTGCTGGTGCGCTGTGGTGCGGTAACTGGTATGACTGGTTTCTACCTACTGGATGGAAAGTGTGAATATGTCAGACTGCGGCTGGAGGCTGTGTAACCCATTGACACAACGTATACAGCAGAGTACAAGCATATACGGTGCATGAATGGGACACAGATTTCTGGGGGGGTACCACAGCATTAATCCCTGATTATTGGCTGCAGAAGCTCTTTGAGTATCTGCAGCGACGTGTCGTCCACCAGTCCACCATCTGATGTGCAGAGCAACCAGCAGCATGTGAAGAGTGATGAGAGCTGTGCTCTGCAGGACGTCACTGAGGGGGGGCAGAGGAGCAGCCGTCATGTAATCAGTCCACTTGAGGAGAAGGATAATGACTGGGATTGTCATGTAGGCTGCTCATTTCAGCCAATAATGGATCAGATGATTAGCAGAGCAGTAGAAACGATGCATTTTCCTGCTGTAATGAATCTCTGTGCATCAAAAGACCTTAAACCTCATGGACTGGTGCTCACGCCTGACGGGGACGATAAGGACGGGAAGAACGTTTCCTCTAATGGATGATGTGACTTACAAACACAATGAATTATTGTGGGACATAGTTTCTTTTAGCTTGGTTTCATATAAAACCTGTTTTCACAGGAGGAGACGTCCCAGATCCAGTTGTGAAAAACTCAAACCTCTCATGAGGAAGTTGAGGAACAGCGGCACTGATGATGTCTGCTCTGTGATCCAGAGGGTTTCTCCTGGTGCTTCCTCTCCTGGCTCAGACGAACCCTCACGTCACAGGTTTAATATGAAATGTCAGGGTGGGCATAAGATCATGACCTCTGCAGTTCTGACAAACAACAGTATCCCTGGGTACGTGTCCATGGGGGGGCTGGGATCCAGATGAATATGAAACAGCCGGCGCTGTTGGAGAATACAGATGCAGAGGGAGCCCAGCTGTTCACTTCAGCACTGCTGAGGTCAATGCACAGACAAATGAGGTATATCGCATTAGGAAAACTGAGGTATTGATTTCTAGATCGAGGATCCATATTTTACTTTTGAACACAGCAGTGCAGACGGGGGTGGGACGTGTCCTCAGGCTGAGGCATCACGAGGCATGAAGACGGACCGCAGGCTTCACACAGACGGCTGCTGAGTGGTCAGCAGGGAGCCCAGAGCAGAGAGGGTGGAGGAGCTGAAGGACCAAAGTGGGACCGAGGAAGCTGGGGGGGGGGGGGGGCGATGAGAAGTATCTGGAGAGTAATCATGGAGCTGAGACTGAGGCTGCCCAGGGCCTCATCATGACCTATCTGAGATTATATCATACAGGATCAATGGGTTTCATCTAAGTCGCCTCCACCACAGACACCCACCCCCCACCCCCCACCCCCACCGACCATTAGGGTCTTTTTTAAACTGAACAACTGTTCAACTCAGGAGGAGAAGAGCCGGTTCATCTTCCAGCTCACTCACAGACTGAACGTCATGTGGCGGAGCTGTCGATGCTGAAACCCTGAGCGGCCTGAGGCGGAGCTACAGCTGGCGCCTGACAGAGTCCAAACACATGCTGAAACAGCAGATGACAAACCTATTAAAGTCATGAGCAGAAAGTCAGGGCCGGTCTTCAGTGCTCCTGAGCCTCGTGCCCTCCACGTCCATCCTTACTGGTGTTAATCACTGCTTTCTGCTGCGGCCGTCCTCTGCAGTGACCTTACACCTTACAGTGAGGTGGGTGTGAACATGCAGGCACACGGAGCCACTGCACATCCAGACATAACACACTGTCATCAGAGGGTCAGCAAACATGAATGACAGAGACAGAGACAGAAACAGAGACAGATAGAGAGACAGATAGACAGAGACAGACAGAGAGGCTCCCAGACCTGAGCTGTCCTCCCTCAGGTTCTCCTCCTGCTGCTCACAGCCACCTCCTGCTCATTTAAAGGAGCATCTTTCTTGTTGCAGAGCTGCACTGACTGAAGACTGATGGTGGTGATAACGGCTGAATGAAGCCTCCTCTGCCACGTACGTCCTGAAAGCAGCAGGTTCTTGTGGACAGTGGAAAGGCTTTAATCAGCATTGACTCCCAGGTCAAATGACTTGGCAGGCGACGAGGCTGTTCATCTGGTTCTGCCTCTGTAGAGAGGCTGGACTCAGCCTGCGAGGGGGGCTGAGGGGCCTGGACACCCGGAGAGAGCTCAGACTGGGTATCTGATGAGGATGTCTTCATCATGGAGGTGTTCAGGACACAGTCCCTGGGGGGTCTGAGTCCTGTGGGATCACCCAGGTGGAGCTGGCAGGTGTTAGTGGAGCGAGGTATGTCTGGAGGTTCCTGCATAGTCTAGGTGGGTGGATGGATGGATGGATGGATGGGTGGATGGATGGATGGATGGACTCTCCATCCACTGCCTCTGTTTGTGTGTAGAGTGCATGTGATGATGTCACTCACCTGTGTGAACAGAGAGCAGCCTCCTTGAGTTACGTCTTTATATTATGTTGGATGGTCTGACCTTTGCTTCACATGGTTGTATCAGCTGCACTTTCAAAGTCTGACTCCTGATTCCAGCTCCAGTTCAGAGGCTCCTGTTCAGAGGCTCCTGTTCAGAGGCTCCAGTTCAGAGGCTCCAGTTCAGAGGCTCCAGTTCAGAGGCTCCTGTTCAGAGGCTCCTGTTCAGAGGCTCCAGTTCAGAGGCTCCTGTTCAGAGGCTCCAGTGATCAGGATGTGTACCTGCACTTTAGCTGCAGTATATAGTGATTTTGTGAAGAAGGTTTTACTGTGACACACGGAAACTCTTTGTGTTCTCGACTCTTTTTGGCTCCTAAATGAATAAATGAATAAAGTGCTATGGAGCAAAGCAGATGCCGAGCGGCTGAGCTGCTCCACTGTCAGTGAGTCCATGTAGTTTCCTGTGGAAGAACAAGTTAGTCATTAGTGTACGGTAAATAAAAGACCCACATCAAACCAACTCAAAACATAAATAGGGTTGTTTTTGGCACTGGCAGGGAATTAACAGACTGAACAAACACCCTGGACTCTGAACAAACCAAAGCTGCTGCCACGAAGCTTCATCTCCACATCACCTTGTTTGTGCTTCAATCACACAGGCTGCAAGGAGGAGGGGGGCTGGCTCTCCATCAGCAGGCCACATGCTTGTTGTGGCTCATATAGATTGTATCAGTCTGTGGAGCACACACACACACACACACACACACACACACACACACACACACACACACACACACACACACACACACACACATACTGAGCGTGAAAGGAGGATGAGGAAGCTCTGCGTGAGAGACAGACAGATGAGCACTGGAAGACATGGAGGTGTGTGTGTGTGTGTGTGTGTGTGTGTGTGTGTGTGTGTGTGTGTGTGTGTGTGTGTGTGTGTGTGTGTGTGTGTGTGTGTGTGTGTGTGTGTGTGTGTGTGGCAGCAGCAGTATCCCATGCAATCAGGTCATTCAGAGTAATTGGCTGCTGGCAGCCCTCATTAGAGCGCTCTCCAGTCTGAGGCCTTTGATCAGCCTACGGAGCAGATGTAAATAGTTCAGTGAACATATAGGAGGCCGGGGGAAGTGAAGTTCACCACAGTCATCATCTCTGCTTTATGAGCCTGAGCTGTGCCATTACTGACTAAACGTTTGGCCTGGTGGCCAGGCTGCGGTCGGGCAGGGGAGGAGCCGTGTGCAGCGTTAACGCCCGGCCTCCTCCACCTGCTCCTCTGTGGCTCCAGCTGCCTCCTCCTGTCTCTCTCTCTCTCTCTGTGATGGACAGCGGCTCGGGCAGGACTGGTTGCCTTTCCTCCATTGGCTCTGGAAAATACAGTTGTCAACTGCAATAGCACACTGCTTCAGCAAAGCCCCCCCCCC
>MU269980.1:24367951-24375451 GCA_021432705.1 Caranx ignobilis | reverse complement strand
CACACACACACACAGTGGTGTCATGTTCATCATGTCACATGTAGGATGAGTGCTGCATGACGCGACAGGACGAAGCTACACCTCAGTTTGTGTTGAGCTGTGTGAGTACACATCACTGTCGGCCTGCAGGTGGCGCTGCAGCCAGAGACACTGAAGCACACTGCAACATCTTTTTTCCCATTTCACAAGAAGCTGCAAAGTGTCTTTAAGGAGACACCCACCGGGGGGGGGCATGTTTCTGCAGGCTTCCAGGAAGTAGCCACAGCCAAGCTACGCCTTGCTAAAGTTCTTCAAAGCTCTTTTTGAGGTTTATAATTTGATTAATTGAAATGTGATGTCACAGCTGAATGCAGCCAGAGCAGAAAAGATGCTAACTGAGCTAACCATCCTGAAAGATGCTAACTGAGCTAACCATCCTGGAAGATGCTGAGCTAACCATCCTTAAAGATGCTGAGCTAACCATCCTGAAAAGACGCTAACTGAGCTAACCATCCTGAAAGATGCTGAGCTAACCATCCTGGAAGATGCTGAGCTAACCATCCTGAAAGATGCTAACTGAGCTAACCATCCTGAAAGATGCTGAGCTAACCATCCTGGAAGATGCTGAGCTAACCATCCTGAAAGATACTAACTGAGCTAACCATCCTGAAAGACGCTAACTGAGCTAACCATCCTGAAAGACGCTAACTGAGGTAACCATCCTGGAAAGATGCTAACTGAGCTAACCATCCTGAAAGACGCTAACTGAGCTAACCATCCTGAAAGACGCTAACTGAGGTAACCATCCTGGAAAGATGCTAACTGAGCTAACCAACAGATGTGAAATGTGCTAACTGTTGTGTGAAGATGCTAATTCCACCACGGTTATAAAGAGATGCTACCTGCTCTTACTGTTCTAAAGCAATGCTAACTGTGCTAACCATTCTGTAAAGGTGCTAACGACACCAACAGCTATGAAAAGCTCTTTTGGAGGTTTACAACTTGGTGATTATGAAACTTAATGTCACAGCTGCTAAACGCAGTGAGACACTAGAACGAGATGCTTTGACCTCGGCAACACGCTGAGGACAGCAAGTGTCGGCTGTTGGTGTTTGTCGACTCTCTGAGCGTGGAAACAATGTGAAACGACGATGTGGAGTTGACCTTAATCTAAAGACAGTACACCAGAATCTGCTCAGTAACTTGTCTTTTACTTAATCAGTTTTACATTCTGATGATCAGAGCACGTGTTGTAATCTGACCGGTGTGGAGTCAGCAGCTGTGACGAGCCAGAGCTCATCATCAGCCATGTTTGTCTGTGAGAAAGTGTCGGTTGTGCAGCTTTTGTAAACGCTGCAGATGTGGCTAAGTGGTGCCAGCAGTGAGCAGGAAGTGGATCTTATTTAAAACAGATTACGTTAAGCTGCGTCTCGGAGCAGAAAATCAGCGCGGGGCCGAACACGGCTGCAGATCGCGCTCTGTGTTTCCTGCTTCTCTTTCAGTCGGGTCTGTCGGGGCCTTGGAGTCTGAGAGTTATGGATTCCTCCTGGGTTTTCAGTGTCCGCAGGGAAGAGAGAAATATGTGTGGTCAGAGAGGGGGGGGGGAGCGTAAATACAGACAAAGAGCCGTGAGGACAGAAGCAGGCAGACAGACAGAGTGCATTGTGGGACGGGACAGAGGGAACTATGGGGGGATGATTAAGTACGTTGGCAACGGCTGTTATTTCAGCGGTTGGATAACATGGTGTGATTTACTGAGCAAGAAACCTTCACGGTGACTTAATGTGAAAGAAATGAGCAGTACAGACGCGAGGACGGGGGATTGTGGGTAATGTTTCGGGGGGGTGGGGGGGTGGGGGGGATGACTCCAGGAGTGAGAGACGAGAGTGAGTGAGAGGTGTGAATGATGGATGTGAGAGAGAGAGTTTATACAGTCGGAGTCCAGTTCCCATAAAGATAGTGATGTATTTATGGGAACTGGAAACACACACCACACACCAGCAAGGACCAATCAGGATTAAGGAGACGGAGGTGAGAGGGCGTAGAGTCTGATTTGGCTTTGTGGGAAGGTTTGTCCTCTTCTGAGCAGCTGCTTAACTTGCTGTTACAGTAGCATCTGATTGAGCTAACTGTGCTAACATTGCCATGTTGGCACAGTTAGCGCTTCCCTTCACTTTTCTCATTGTAGGAGTGAAATGCTCTCCACCTGAGTCACCCAGATGGTGGCGTGTTGACCTAAGATGACTTAGAACAGCTAACTCAACATGCTGCTCCATGTCTCCATGTCAGGACGGCGGGATTTCCCCGTTCTACTTTGTCCGATCGACGAGTGTGACACAACCAAAAAAAAAAAAAAAATCACAGTGCGAAAGCAGAACCGACAGAAGTGATAAATGCAGCAGCGTGAATGACTGTCAGCCCCCCAACTGAACCGAGTCCTGTTGGTCAGGTGTGAAAACAACCTGAGTCTGGGTCTGTGGCTGAGGTTTCCTCCTCCAACAAGCTCTGCTCTTTCACCTGGAGCAGGCCAGCAGCGGGCGGGACTGAATACCTGATCCAAACACAGCTAATGAGGCCTAAAACAGAGATAATACACATTACAGAGGCTGGAAAACAACAGAGGAGTCACGAGGAGAAGAGGATTGATTGATTAAGGCTGTACTGAACTCTATGAAATAGTAATGAGTGGAGCAGGATGTCTGTAGTAATGGCCTCCCTGGAGAGCAACATCAATGCAGTGGTGTGTGGTGCAGAGAGGGGTGGGGTAAATGAGACAACAGATATTTACAGGTGGAGGCAGGAAAGCAGACACAGGCCAGACAATTCATTTACAGCCTCAGTTAACAACAATGACCTGAAGCTCAGCGACGGAGCAGCTAGAATAGCATCAAATACAGTCGACAGAGAAGCTTTGTGTGTTGCAGGTTTCAAAAGAGACGGTTTTAGTTTGGTTCTAATCTCAGACACGTGAGAATCTGTGCAGCCGCCTGATGTGACACTGTAGATACAGTTTGTCGTTAGGCAACATCCAGTGGTCGTCGTGGTTATGGCAGGAGAAAAGGGAAAAGTACAGTCACACAGCAAAAAGAGACAACGTCAACGTCAGGAGGCCGCTGTGGGTGGACAGGACACAGGAGAGTGGTTTGTTAGCCTGTTAGCCTGCCTCTTACTCCGTTAGCCTACCTCTTACCCTGTTAGCCCATCTGTTAGCCTGTTAGTCCGTCTGTTAGCCTGCCTCTTACCCTGTTAGCCTGTCTGTTAGCCTGTTAATCTGTCTGTTAGCCTGTTAGTCTGTCTGTTACCCTGTTAGCCTGCCTCTTACCCTGTTAGCCTGTCTGTTAGCCTGTTAGTCCGTCTGTTAGCCTTCATCAGGAGGAGGTTGTGATGAATGAATGTGTCACAGGTGAGTGGTGTGCGATTCCCATGCGACACTAGCTATGTTGTAAGCTTGGCAACAGAGATCTGGGTCTGTGCTCCTTTCGACACAAACTGAAATCTGGCCGACTCCTGACTCTAACCAAGCCATGACTGTTGTTAGCAGTTACTGTAGCGACCGAGGAAAGCACGCCGCCGTCGGCAGAGCCCCCGTGATTATTACCGTACCCATGAAAACCAATGTCTGGCCTCAGGAGACATACCTATGTGGTGCGTCAGAGGGCTGAAAAAGGACAACCTGTGTGGTGGGTCGGGTCGGGGGAGCTGCTGCACTGGTTTCTGTTCGGTTTCTGGAGCTTTTCTGGATTTGACTTCAGACATCGACGTTTTTTTTTTCTGACACAGAACAAACTGCAGCAAAAAACAATCTGCTTTGTTCTTGTTCCTTTTCCTGTGAGCACACGGAGACACAGGTGATTGTTGAGGTCATGCAGCGGTCACATCTCACACAGAATTAGTGTTAGCAGGCTGACACACACACACACACACACACAGGCTGGAGGTTTAACTACATTGTACTGTGAGAACAGATGTGATCCAGCTGCAGGAACAAGCGTCCTGTGTGAATGAACATCATGAGAGGTTTTTATTCTCATCACGTGCAGACGTCGCTCTCGTTCTGTGTGAAGGACAGTAAACTGAACACAGTTGAGTTCAGTCAGTCTGAGTCTGAGACCTGAGCCCGAGCTGAACTCCTCTCCTCTGACAGATCCAGAGCTTAACCAGCGTCTACATCTAACAACCCATTCACCAGATGGAAAAAACAAAGTTATCTCGCCAAACCAGCAGCTGCTGAGTCAGTGAAATTACTGCGGGAACATTTTCCATCAATACTGAAGAATTTGGTGGGGAAGCGGCGGACTCAGCGCTCATCAGGCCGTCTGCCTCCATGTTTGGCAGCTTGGGCTTTGTAGTGTAGAGATCGGGAAAAGGCTGACTTGCATTTGATTTTTCGGAGGGAAAACTGCCCGGATCAGCAGTTGTTTTGTGCCGTTTCAATGGTGCGATGGAGCCCAGACAATGACGGCTCCATCCCGCCGCTCTGACCAAACAACACGTGGAAGTGAGTTTGTTATTATGATTTCTGAAAATGCTAATACGAAGCTCAGGTTACAGCTGAGCGCTCCACGAGTCCAAGGCAGGAGAAAGGAAAGGAGCAGCTGGAGATTCTGATCAATACGACACACACCAAACTCCGGTTGAGCTCAAGACGACAACAATGAGTCACTCGGATGTCACTTTCTCCTCCTCTCTGTGCAGGGAAGTGAAAGCAGCATGAAACAGAAGTAACACTGGACTCTGGGAAAAACAGGAAATTAATTTTGGTTCCCAAGTAACAGGTTTCATTTCTCTGTTTCAGGTGGGAGAACATTTCAGACGTCTGTGATGTGAACTGAGAACATGTCAGAGCTGCTGCAGGAGACCAGCAGTCTAAAGCCCTGAGAACCCACTGCATCTACCTGAGTCCCAGTGTCAGTGTGATAAGCTCAACCATGTTCACTGTAGCATCCTGCCTTATCTACCTACAACAGAGCTGCAGCAGGTTCGAGGCCTGGCGTGGCCTTGGCAGCGACAGTAGAGAGGTTCAACCAGACAGGCTGAGATGTTTCACAGATGAACTCTCAACTATACTTTTTCTACAGCTTCAGCCTCCAGATGTACGTAGAGCACGTGGCGTCCAGAGATTCTACTGATTCCACAGAGACGCCGTGTTCACAGAACATCCCAACAAGGTTTGCTGTGTGTGTTATGTGTCGGGCTCGGCCAGAGGAATCCGCAGTGTTTATTATCCACAGGCCGCGGTCGTCAACCACACAATGTTAAACACAACCACACAGTGTTACACACAACCACACAGTGTTAAACACAACCACACAATGTTAAACACAACCACACAGTGTTAAACACAACCACACAGTGTTACACACAGTATGACTGATGTCAGATTCTAGAATGTTCGTCTGACAGATACAAGTGGTTCAGTCTCCAACCGTCAGATGTCAGAGTTCTGGAATGTTCATCCGACCATTCTAGAATGTTCGGAGTGTGTTCTGTGCTCTGTGTGTGTGTGTCTGTGTACAGTGTTCAGTTGTGTGTGTGTGTGTGTTGTGTTTGTCCTGAAAGTCAAACTGTGTCTTTGTGGACCGAAGCTGAGCTACAGAGTCAGAACAGTCAGAACAGCCTCAGCTGTGGCCCAGAGTCACTGACACTCAGTCAGCGAGGTGGGATTTCTGTCTCTTTCTGGGCCCTCAGGACACACACACACACACACACACACACACACACACACACACACACTGTGCACACACATGCACACACATGCACACACACACACACCAGCCCTTTCCAGGTCCTTGCACATTCACCCTAATCAGCTTTCTAGGGACAAGATGAAGGGATGACACTTTATTATTGTGTGTGTGTGTGTGTGTGTGTGTGTGTGTGTCTCGGGGCTCTGGCTGAACACTGACTCAGCAGCAGCAGTGACAGACTTACACAACTACACAAAACACACACACACAGCTGACTGTAGCTGTGGAGCTGCATTGTCTCCAGAGATTCATTGACTATTCAGCGCTCACCTCCCTCGGTCTCTCTTCCTCTCCTACACTGGAACATGCTGAGCGGCCTCGGGGGGGGGGGGGCGGGACGGTACCGGTACTGGTCCATTATCCCAGAGACAGTGGAAAACATCCTGACACAGGAGTTTCAGACTCTGCCACAGGCCGAGCTGAGGAAACTTATCCACACTCACATCAAATCTGAAACTCTGGAGTGAGGCTTTGTCATAACAGCTGAGCGATGGCTGAAAAGTGGTTTATACGGTGGCACTACCCTGACCTTTGACCTTCAGCCACCCGTCACAGTACTCCTCAAGGTGTTACACACACGTTGAGTTAACGAGGCTAAATATGCATTTTGTGAGGTCACTGTTATCTTGACCTTTGACCCGTGTGCCACAATCTCCAAGCCTCTCTCCATCATGTCTTTGCATGTGAGTACCTGCTCTGTGATTGGCTGATCTCCTCATGGGTCCATGTGACTGGACACATGCTGTTCTTAATGTCCGTCATCAGCATATGACACCGTGGGATGTTCAGTCACTTATATCTGATGTAGTGTTGATAATTCATCAGCGTGGTGACAAAAGCAACGATGATGACGTGAAATTAAATTTGCTGAACCGTCACAACTTTCTACTTTGTTCAACTTGATTCTAAAAATAAAACACTGCAGATGTTATTGCAGCCGTTTCTTCTCTCCTGTGGGACAGATGTCACTC
This sequence comes from Caranx ignobilis, assembly GCA_021432705.1. Taxonomy (NCBI): domain Eukaryota; kingdom Metazoa; phylum Chordata; class Actinopteri; order Carangiformes; family Carangidae; genus Caranx; species Caranx ignobilis. The sequence goes on along the minus strand of MU269980.1, from coordinate 24,368,754 downwards.
ACTCACTCACTCACTCACTCACTCACTCAGTCAGCGTCATGAATCTTTTATTCATGGTCCCCGGGGACGAGGCCTGACGCTGGTGTTTTATCATCTTACTGAAACCTCTTAACTTTCCCTCTAGCGCCACCAGCAGGTCAACGTTTCCATTTTTCAATCACTCACACTGACTTTTTCAAGTGATACGTCAGATTTCAGAATAAAACACCCAGAGAGACCAAATCCTGCAAGTGTTGGATGGTGGGCGGGGCTTTGGGTGACTGCTTTGTTGTGACATCACAAAGTGACAGGAAGTCCTGACGGCTGGTTTTAAGGCTCAGTGTCTGAATACAGGCTGTGTGCATTTCTCTGTGGACTGAGGCTTTGATACTTTCACAGTATTAATATAGTGCTTTGTGCTTTAAAAGGACAAAAGTTGCAGAAATTACGAATTTAAATATTGAAAAAACAAAACAAAACGTCTTTGGCTCCTTTTTCATGTGATCAGTGTGATCAGTGCTGTAATCCTGCCACACCCATTACCTCACACTCTGATGCACATTATTGTGTTTAACACACTGCAGCTGCAGAGGAAGAAAAACTCCACCTGATCCTGATCCGATCTTGTTCTACACGACTTTAAATCAGCAGCCGGTCTTCAGAGGAACCAGGCAGGACGCTGCCGTCATGCTTTTTCACGTGTTTTTCCTAAACTGTCCTCACGCACACAAACACATTCCTGGGATATTTGTGTTTTATGTTAACATTACGAGGCTCTGTTGTTGTTTCACAGCTGAGCTCTATGCGCTGGACGGGTCACAATG